>OZ026613.1:6118557-6144557 GCA_964020975.1 Hermodice carunculata
ATCTATCATACCAATATACACTTTTCATCAAGTGTCGTCAACAATGAAATACAAGTCTTCATATGTATACCAACTTTCTTTATCCTGTGTTCGAAGACAATTATTATTTGGATTTGAATTACTGAATGCTCCCTTGTGTAGAGTGCATTTAAAATGGTGAGACACTTCAATGCTCCCTGGTGTATTTTGCATGAACACTGTAAGAAACTTCAAATGTCTCTTAATTTATCATTATAATATTAATAAAATATATGTATAGATACGTTCCATTGACTTTTGGTCTGAAAGGGTGATCTACGCAAATGCTAAATTTGTGGAAAAGTATTATGAAGTTGACTATTTTCATGTCAGTACCCTTTTAAAAACCGATCACTTTTGAACTCTCCCAGCTGAACTTTACCGTCATTTCTTTTCTGTCTGTTTTACTGTCTAGTTTGCCCAAGGCTCAGGGGCGGACCCAGACTTTGTAAAAAAAAAAAAAAAAAAAAAAAGGGGGGGGGGGGAGGGGTTCGAATTGCGAATCCCGAAGGCGCGAAGCTCACAGTGGTAGGGGGTGGGGGTGGGGGGTCCGGGGGGCCTCCACCGGAAATTATTATATCCATACTCTCAGACGCGTTTTCCTGGCATTTGAGACTCTATTTTCACATGGACAATTTGATGTCTGAGACACTCAAAGTTCACTGAACTTGGCACCCGTTAGCTTTCATATTTCCTTTAACGCTATGGCATACAGGGTTAGACAAGTCCCAATCATTGTAAAGGACGGCAGGGCCAGCGCTCCAAAATTTCTACTGGCCATAGTCTGCCCCAATTATTCCAATGAGCACATTTATGATTTAATGTGACTGCGACAACTTAATGATGCAGTTGTTTCCTTCAAGATGGTTCATCACACATTTTGTTGCGTTCACGACATTCAAATCCACACTGTGTAAGTCTATATTATGGCGAGCTCTGTCTCTTAAACTGAAAGGCCAGTGGGTAAAAATATTATCCATAAGACTGAAAAAGGGATATTGTTTTCGTACGATTCCTTGAACTGCCTCTATCATTAAATATTGTATTGAACGCCAAACCACGAAGAGCCGATACAACCAAGCCAGAAAGGAAATACAAAGATCTAATAATTTTACAAATACTGTATATACTCCCAGCTAGACTCGATTTCCTTTGTAACTTAACGTATTGAGATACAAATGTGTACATCTACGTTTTTGCTGCTTTTTCAATTTTGGTGTAGCTTGATGAAAGTATACATTGTTGAAGATGCATAGTCTTGCTCTATGAATTGGTGCACATACAGATCAACGAAATAATGTGCAAATTGACTGAATATGTACTGTAAAAGACCTCGATATAGGTGGATACGTATCTTAAATTCATCTGTTGCTCAGCAAATGCATTTTGAATTAAGATCTAAAAATGATGCTCTTTTGTTCGAAACACTATGGACCTAAAACGTGTCCTCCATGTAATCCCTGTCAGGGCCATATTGGGATGTCTTAAATTTTGAAAATTAAAGTTTTGGATATGCAAATTAGCAAATTTTAACTTTGTGTAGTCTCATAATTTTACACCTGATGCAGATAAGAACAAATTCAGGAACATTGTTAAGTTTCATAATGGTTTGAAGACATGAACCTTGTTTTCACTGTCTTTCCATAGGGTGCTATGCTTAAATACATAAAATAAAAAAGTTTGGATGCTAAACAAGCCAACCAGTAGGCCTAATGCATCAGTAAAATAAAACTGCTGAGGACATAAATTTATCAAATATTTTCAAGACAGGATAGGTCCACTAAGAAAAAAAAGCGCATTCAGCTTGATATTATTGTGGCATTTACTAAATTCATGAACAATGTGGACACAGGTATTAATATGCAATGCAGAATATTGCTTTTTTCCAGCAACAGTACCCCAATAGCTTTCAATAGAAAGTGCGCAAGACAAGTATGTCAAGTGATGAATCAATTTACATTAACTTGGCAAGCACTGCTAACTTACTGTACTTTACAAGCGCCAAGGCATAACAAGTTATTCCATACCTTTCTGCTGCAAAATAACTGTCAATACTACGCTGCCGCCGACCAAACTTTCGTCTTGCATGCGCCACGATGGTGTCTTACTGATAAATTATAATTGTTTATTTCCCCGCGCATAGATTTATGAACCACGCCCTTAACAATCAACTGTAGACTACGTGTCGGAACATCATTCCTCGGCACGTGCCGTAAACGGCAACAACACATTGCAATCAGCCACATGCATCAAATGTATGGTATCACCATCAGAGCTGTGGAGACAATCTGAGCATTTTGTAAACGCTGCTTTGTG
Organism: Hermodice carunculata; assembly: GCA_964020975.1. Taxonomy (NCBI): domain Eukaryota; kingdom Metazoa; phylum Annelida; class Polychaeta; order Eunicida; family Amphinomidae; genus Hermodice; species Hermodice carunculata. The sequence goes on from OZ026613.1 coordinate 6,120,892, forward strand.
AAATTGTTAACAAAATAAAAAGTTTGTGGAATTTTGTGGTCGCCTGTTGCAATTTATTTCCGATTTGTTACAATGTTGTTATGTTCTTGAATGAACGTAGGGTTGGGTCACATTGAACACGTGCTCACCACTGAATGAAAAATATCTTTTGAAAAGGCGTTGTTTGTCTTGTACTTTTGACAGCTGTCAATCAGATAAAGGGGCTGCACACAGTCCCGATATCGAAGATATCGGACTGCCAGGAGCACCGCACATCAGCGTTTTTGCTGCAAGGAGAAATAAATTGCATTTTAATACCACAAAGCACAGAGAATGTATATTGAAATGTAATGATTTTATAATTATGAAAGTATGGACAGTTAAAAGATCATAGATATTTAGAAATAAGCCTCACTCCAGAGAGTTAATTTAATTTGAAAGCGGCGGCAACACGCCAGCTGTTTTATTTTTATCTTCCAATGTTTTATTTGATTTTATTTTCAATTTTTCTATTTTTTTTTTACATCGCAGGGGGGGGGGGGGGTTCGATCGAAACCCCCCTTGATCCGTCTATGCAGGATTTCTGCTTTCTAAGAGCGTTGCGCATTGGCTTTCAAGTCATGTTTCCTGTTTTTAGGTGGCCAAGTTTTCAACCACGTAGCATTTGTGTTTAACTGATAAGCAGTCTGAGGTTGGATATCCGCATTGATCACTGTGTTCACTCTGGATCCTGTTGAATTGCAGTGACTAAAGTTGTGTATTGGCTTAAATTGAGCCAGTTTTGTTGGGTTCTGACAGAATGGGAATTGGCCTTGTGTTCATTGGCTAAGTTTCTCTTGGCTTGATTTGTATTTTGATTCCCCCGGTACACTATGGGTGTTGTTTGGTAGCAATCATTAGGCCTACTTGTTTTTCTAGTCCTTTTTATAGTCCAAGAGGTAAATGTAGCTTTGAACTTTCAGTTTTCACTTGAACAAATGTTAGTGATTTGATATAAGCCTGATACTTTAAAAGTTGCACATCAACTTGATTAGGCCTATATGCCTATGGACCGTATGGTCTAAGTTTCTATGCAAAGCTTACGTATTGATGTGTATAAAGGTCATTGGTGCAATACTTTAACATATGAGACATGCCTGATTGATATATGCCTAAGTAACGTTAGTTTCAATAGATATTTGAACTTCTTTAGGTAGTTTGGTTATCTGGTTAGCTTTTGCCAATACTTTAACATATGAAACCTACCTGAATGAGATACATGTAGACATGTAGGCCTACGAAGTTTCAATAGATGTTTGTACCAATTTAGCCTAGGTAGTAAGATTATCCGATCAGGTTTTCGGGTTATATTCTTGCAGATAATAATTTTTTTTAAAAAATTGGTTTTTGTCTGTTACAAAATGTTCTGAGCAAACAGTGTCCTCGAGGATGGTTTTGGTTGATCAAAGCACAAAAATTTGCGAGTGAAAGGTGTGCTTGCTCACAAATCCGGGTGTTTTTTCTAGGTCAATTTCAAATCCTGATGGTTGCAAGTGGGAAACAAACAAATCTAAACTGTGCAATGCACTTGGTTTAAACATATTTCATTCAAAAAGAATAAATAAAAAGCAGGGCTACGCCCTATATTAATCCTTCTTAATGGAAAAAGACGGAAACACAGGACAGATGTTACAATACGGTTAAGACCGGCCGCCTATCGTAGTATCGAGACCAGCATGCGAGCAATGACGCGGGAGGCGGCACAGCCCAGGCTGAACAAAAGGAAGATTGATTCCACAGTAACGCAACGGAGATACAAGGGCTCGTAAAGACGGTCAAAATGAATGCCAGGTAATAGGAAGTACAGTGTAGTAAAAATTAAATTTGTCTATCAATCTGAAATCGTTTGGTTTGTTCAATGTATTCCTGTATTGCTTAAAAATAATGATTTTATCAAGATCACAGTCTCTGCCACCATATAAAATAGTACAAAAACGAATGGGTGCCACACAGTTGAAAGTGGTATGAAGGATGTCTCGAGCAGTTGTGTATCGGGGACAAGCGAGAAAGTAATGCCAACCACTTTCAGTAACGGCTCTACACGAAAAAGCTGGCGAATCTTTAACACCAATTTTGAGTGAATGTTTGTTTAGTTGACTGCGGCCCATACGTAATAGGGAGTGAAGGATGGGCAAATATCTTTCACCAACATTTAAAAGTTCTGGATACTTCACGGGACATGACAAAGGATAAGTTTTTTTTTGGTTTGAATTGAGACAGAGCTGTTATTTTTAAATTTATTATCGGCAGGAGATTCCATAATTTAGTTGCTGAGGGACAAAATAATATCTCAAATAAGACAGTTCTGGTATCAAAAGCAGGTGGGCCTAAATCTGGCAAATGTTAACGTATTCTGAAGTTTTACCTAGGGTTCTCATCAACTAGAAGGTCAGGAAGGACAGTGTTCAGGTAGTTTGGAGGAAGATTATGGACTATTTTGTACATAATGATAAGTTTAGAACGGTCTCTACGTTTAGATAGTGATGCTTATCCAGTTTCCTCATACAATTTTTCATTTGGAGTGGTTCTCATTGCTCCCGTCACGATGCGGGCCGCAACTGGTCAATTGCAAATCCTCTAGGAGTTTTGAGTCATCCTTAGAACAGCCATCCCTGACCACCCTGCCATTGTCTAAAAAAGGCCGTATCAAGGAAGTATGGATCACTTCTAGCGTTTTACGATCAAGACAATATTGCAAGCTTTTCATAATGTTTAGCTGTTTGGAAGCTTTAGTTGCAATTTGTTTTATATGTGCATTCCATTTTAGATCTGATTTAAGAGTGAGACCTAAATGTTTATGCTAATTCTCCAGTTGGTGGCCCTGAAAAATTGCAGCACTCCGGCCTTAATAGTCCCCAAACTGGAAGACTGACCATTGGGAACACAAACACAATTCATGATAAAGAGAAATTAGCTGGTTGCCTGAAGAGTCGCCAGGCATAAATCCAGACTGGTTTGCAGAGATTACTAGGTTGTCTCGGAAAAAGTTGAAAAGATGCTTAAATACTACTTTTTCCAATACTTTCCCTGCGCAACTTAAAACAGTATAGGGCGATAGTTGTTACACAAGTTCTATTCGCCCTTTTTATGGAGAGGTGTGAAATGCACTGCACTTGAGAAAGATATATCTCCTGTTGAGAATATTCCAACCCCTTCAACATGCACCATTGATGGAATGGGTCTTATGTACAAGATTAGGGGGCAACAAAAGACATTTTGAGACCTTGCACAAAATCTTCTGTCAATGGTTCTCAGTGAAGGGAGGGATAGTACATGTAGTAGGATTGATGTAGTCATTGATGTACACAGGGCTGATTCCACCAAGTCAACTGACAGAGAACGAAGAGTGAGAAACCAAGTGGTTTAGGTTTTTTGCATTGTTCCATGTCACACAATTGAACAGTGGAGGAGGTACCTTTATAGTAACTCAAACAAAAGAAATTTAATTAAGTTCATTGTGGATGAGTGGGAAAAAAAAGGAAGTCATTTGAAAGAGAAAGTATTGTTTATGATATGTGATGACAAATGTTACAGATTGTCATGTAATGGCTCATCTGAGTGAGTTCACTGGATTAGGTAGCAATCACGAGGAGGCAGACACTCGCATGATTCTACATGCAATCCGTGCTTCAGAGCATGGAGCAAAATCAATTGTGGTTGCATCTGAATAAACTGATGGGTTTGTCCCTGCACTTGCCTTTACCTATAAAATTACAGCACCACTTTCCCAAGTGTGGCACTAAAACAAGAACTCGATATATTGACGTCCACAAGATAGCACAGATACATGGCAGAGATACATGTACGGCATTGATTGGTCTCCATGCACTTTCAGGATGTGATACAGTAAGCTGTTTTGCTGGAAAAGGACAGCTACGAGCATTGAAAATGTTGCAAATGTAGAGTATGTCGAAACTTTATCCCAGTTGAGAACGGAGTCTGTGTTACCCAATAAGTTATACAAGTAACTTGTCAAATTTGTCTGTCAGTTGTATAATAACAAAAATACTCACAAGGACATAATCCATTGCGATAGTGCATTTTCAGTGCTGTAAATAGCGATATTTAGTCGCATTAGCTTCCACTACACACTCTCAGAAAACATTGCCAGAGAGTATATACTGTAGATCTAGAACTTTTCGCGCTCAATTTAATTTCGCGCTTTTCGCGCCACCACCTAAAGCGCGAAATTAAAATGCGCGAAAATAAGTTGCATTGTATTTCACTACATTGTTTGGCATTGGATTGCGCGAAATTAAAATTCGCGAAAATTCTGAAATTTCAGAAAAAATGAGTTTGCGCGAAATTAAACACGCGCGAAAATTTCTAGAACTACAGTTATCAAGCCTGCATTTCACAGCCCAGATTGCAATACAGAAGTACTATTACCAGCAGATCTTGTTAGGAAGTATGACGGTGACACACTCTGCGTTGATTGGATGGAAGCAATTCCTGCTCCACAGACAGTGCTAGCTCTGCTTGCCTGTAAGTGTTCAAATCCATGTAATACCAGAGAGTGCATATATATATATATATATATTCTGCATTAGCCTATTAGTAGCCAATCAGCTGGCTGTATTTGTACCACGTGCCTGCCCTGTAAATGTTATATTGGATCGTTATATTGGACAGCTCGAGGGAATTCCCGTGCGCGCGTGACGTCACAACGCAAATGACGTTCACTGGAACTTTTCCCTTGCTTCAGGCAAAATGTGTAGAATTTCAATGGGAAATAAATTTTGTGATTTAACTATAGAGTGCTTCAGAGTTCTATATTTATACAATGGCAATCATACAAATTGCAGAATATAACAGATGTTGGATGGCAGGTCGTCCAATATGAAGTTTACGGGACTCTGAAACGTCATATTGGGTTCGGCTTCGCCTCACCCAATATAGCGTTTCATCGTCCCGTAAACTTCATATTGGACTCCCTGCCATCCAATATCTGTATAATATTCTGCATTAGTCTATTAGTAGCCAATCAGCTGTCTCTATTAGTACCACGTGCGTGCCCTGTAAATGTTATATTGGATCGTTATATTGGACAGCTCGAGGGAATCCCCGAGCGCGTGACATCATAACGCAAATGACGTTCACTGGGGCTTTTCCGTAGCTTCAAGCAAAATATGTTGAATTTAAATGGGAAATAAATTTTGTGATTTAACTATAGAGTGTTTCAGACTTCTATATTTATACAAGGAAAATCACACAAATTGCAGAATATAACAGATGTTGGATGGCAAGTCGTCCAATATGAAGTTTACGGGACTCTGAAACGTTATATTGGCCTCACCCAATATAACGTTTCATCTAGACTTCATATTGGACTCCGTGCCATCCAACATCTGTATAACATATATATATATATATATATATATATATATATATATATATATATATATATATATATATATAAAAACAGGGCATTTTTGCACATACCCCTGCAAAGTGATATATATATATATATATATATATATATATATATATATATATATATATATATATATATATATATATATATATATATATATATATATATATATATCACTTTGCAGGGGTATGTGCAAAAATGCAGCACCTGTGCCAATAAGGCGCATGAGGAAACGAACTTGGCAGTGGAGCACATGTATGATAGTTCTGATGATGAAAATGACTAATCTCTAAGGCTGCATAACAATGCAACTGTAGGAGTGCATATAAATCCATACATTGATCACAATCATTGGCCATATTGACATTTAGTCACAAGACTATGTGTTCTTTGAAGTCTTTAAGTTATAGCCTCAGATTTCAGCTTCAAACATGTAACCACTGACGATGTAAACAATATCATCACTTCTCTTGATGCAAGAAAGGCTGTTGGTAGCGATCTTATACATACGAAATCCCTGAAAGATGCTGCCCCCATCGTTACATCGACAATGACTAAAAATCTTCAACAAAATGACTGACACTAATAAATTCCCAGACTCAGCATAACCAGCTGACATTGTTCCAATCCACAGAAAAGGTGACTCACTGGAACAAAAAAAAAATCGTCCAGTAAGCATCCTCACAAGCTGCTCCAAAGTATATGAAAGATTGCTTCTGGATCAACTTCATGACGCACGCAACACTATATACCATGATATGATCTATGCTTTTAGGGCAGGCTATGGATGCCATCATGTTTTACTTCGCCTTGTGGAAGACTGGCGAGCTGCTCTTGAACAAGGTTGCTATGTGGGGTACCTTCTGATCGACCTATCAAAGGCTTTTGACTGCCTATCCAATCATTTACTTGTGCCTAAGCTGAAAGCATATATGCTCTCTGACAATGCAACTACCTTACTAAGTAGCTACCTGGCAGATAGATATCAAAGGATCAAAATTGGATCCACATATAGCACATGGTAAAAAATTATGAAGGGTGTACCGCACGGCTCTATTATAGGCCCTGCACTCTTCAATATTTATCTGAATGACATCTATGGGGGTAATAACAAACAGCAAACTTTTTAAAAGGAGAGTCCCAAGTAACTTTGCCATACATATTGCCACCTTTGCAGGAAAGGAGCCCAGCAGTTAAATGTCCTGTTAGAATTTCGAACTTTCTGGACATATCTACTAAGCTGGCCATTTACAAAGCCTTCATCCTTAGCAATTTCAATTATTGTCCAGTAGTATGGCATCAATGTAGAAAACAGGATAAGATAAAATTGAAAGGCTCCAAAAAAGTGCTCTGTGTTTTATTTTCAAGGATTTTACTTCATCATATGACGAACTTTAAACCAAAGCAAACCTACCATCCCTTGAACTGCGACACCTACAAGCAACTGCAATAGAAGCTTTCAAAATAGTCAACAACCCAAATCCATCCTATCTGTCAGACTTATGCCTATTCAAAAACACCCCTTACAATTTAAAAAATACACAATCAGCATTAGAGCACCATTTTAGAACCACATCATAGGGACTTCACTCCTTCAAACACTTAAGTGCCAAAATATGGAATAGTTTGCCTGGAAGTACAACCTCACTAACCGACCTTCGTGCTTTTAAAAGGGCCATTAAATTTCGTAGTGTGGCTTCTCATGCAAATGTTCGTATTGTCGGTCATTAGTTTTTTCTGCTTAAGAGGTCTTCTTTTAAATTGAAATGCCTTAGACTTTTTACAAGAGACCTCTTATTTTCAGTGCACATGAACTTTTTTCCTCCCCTTTACATCCCATCTGCACTTACTTGTCATTATCGTCTATTGTTTACGTCCATTTGCTCGGTGATATTAGCCTGAGATGCTACTGTTGTATTGTTTTTTAAAACCGAGAATGTATGTATGTATGTATGTATGTATGTATGTATGTATGTATGTATGTATGTATGTAGACAATTAATAAAATGGTGTAAAGGGGTGTTTTAATTGAAATAGTAGGGACTTTTTAGAGTAATTACACATGTATGTGGTTTTTCTTTATTCTGTTAACTAAAATCCTGGTTGTTGATCGTTTTCATCAATGCACGAAGTCCTTGTACCTCTGTGCCTGATATAATACTTATAGGAAATGCATGTCTTGATGGACGATAATTTAGAATGCAGAAGTAAACTCCCATATCATCATCAAGCAATGATAACTTTTAAATGCGTATGTTTGGTGCCACGCGTGGATATCCAGGTTGCCATTTAACCACTATGTTTCTTTATTCCTGGTGACGTATTTACACCGGCTTATAACATTTCACAAAGGAAAAAAATCGAGCGCGATAGGTTTATAATTAAGACACAACATAATACGTATAGAAACAAACGGTGATGTAATACGTATAGAACGACCATCGTGTCGAAACTAATAGTTGGTTTGAAACATACCAGTGACACTGGACGCTTACTATCGGCTTGTAGTACCTTCAACGTAACGGATTAGTCCAGGGACGCTGCCATTTGTGCCGGAACAGGCCCAGCAGAGCAAGTGAAAAACATTAATGCTGCTTTAGACGGCTACGCTTCACAAAAATTTCCTCAAAGCACACCTTAGTAGGTATAAAGGCCATTACAGAGCGACTGTTTCATCGTAACGCCCCAATTTTTTCTGTGTAATTAAACTTTTACGATGAATTTTATAGATGTACTTGTTCGGCGTTCTGCATTTTAATAAAGATGGAAAGGCGTCGAACTCTTACGTTTTGTAACTGGACCAAAAGTCTCAGCCAAATATGATGCTGATTTTGAGTATAATTATTGATCTTCGTCTCGATCGATATCGTTAGATTACTAATTGCTTTAAGCTTTATTAAAATGGGCTATATATATATATATATACGTCACGCACATATGTACATAGCATAAACATGTAAATATTAAAGGGTGATAGACGACCATGAAAACAATTAAATGTGCCTATGTCAGTAACACATGAACAATTGGAAATGATATACCAGCAATTATATATTTATATTGGTTGGGATACTTAACCCCTTGCAGGCCTTTTGAGTTATTCTAGAACGTAATGTGGAATAAGCTACTCAAATTCCACCGACAAATGTTGTTACATTCTTTCATTGCATCAAATTACACGGAAAAGTGCAAAATTGAAAAAGTGAAGGACATTCAACACGGCATTAGATTTTATTTTAATGGCGTTCCGTAAAATCCTGAATAAACTTTACTATAAATCAATGCATTGTCAGTGTAAACAAACCCAGTCTAGCAGTAGTGTAAATAGGTATTGGTGTTTATAACAAGCTTTCATGTAAAAGTCACATTGATTTGAATAGTTTTTCTTTTCGTACCTTAGTTATCAAATGCCATTGGCTTCTGTGGGTTTTAACATTCTGATTGAATGCCGGCCGGGCATTTGAATGATTATTGCAGGAGAGTGATGTCAAATTGCCCCCATAAGGCAAGAAATATCCTCATCACGCATTTGCATATGGATCAAATTCATATAGAAGGGACGATCTGCGGTAAAAAACTCTGAGAAATACAACGAAATGCGAAATGTACAGGCTAGTTTTGGTGCACATATCAAGTTGAAAATCTTGCTCTTCCTTCTATGGAAACTCTGATACAACAATTATGCAAAATTTTCAAAAGTCTGTACGACACATAATATTTCGTTGCTTGAAGGTCAGGCATAAAGTGCATTCATAGAAGCAGAGATATGTTGTGTGCCAAAGTATATTTCCAGGTATATAAAACCAGCCGTTCCCGGATTGGTCACAAAACCACAGCAATGTCCTTTGGGCTGCAATGATTTAGAACATTGTGTATCTAATTTCACTAACGTTACCGTTATATACTGGTACACCGTTTCTTTGCCTCTGGGCATACCTGGACCAAAGTGTCCTCAATAATTAAGTGTAAATTATGATCCTGGCAGACAAGCGAAAGCAAAATTAGCGAGGAGTAGTAGCAATCGTTACGGCTGCATGGTTCTTTTACTCTAATAAATTTGATATCATTTTGACGTGTCTACAATGGCCGATTATATTCTGCTTTATCACTAATGACATGACAATCCATAAAGGTATGGTCCACTTTCTGAGCAACGACAACGCGTAGATTCGAGTCTCAAGGAATGGTACCTTTTACATTTTTTTTCACCGGAAAAGTTATGGAATATCTTGTCTAATTTGGAATTATCACCATCGATTTCTTCGGCTGCACTCTATCCGCATTGATAGTCTCTCAATCTGAACATAAATTGACCGCGTATATACTGGCCTACATATTAGTATCTACGTATCGTCGAGCAATTTGCCAACAAAATCCATCCGTTGTGTAATGAATTCAGCACACCAAGGATACATACGCACCAACCATGGACTCGCTGACTATACTATATGCACGGCTAGCTAACTTCTACCACGTGAGCATACCTGACTGTTCACAGAACCTTGGGAATTGTGTCCTACGCTTCCAAAAGCATCAAAGTTGAATCGTTTCGGATCAGTGACTGCTGAGCATGCCCAGTTTGAAAAAAGTGTCGTGACTAAACTTAGTAGTTTTCAGTCGTAAACAATTCAAGGACGTATAGCCAAACAGCCATCATACAAAACAGTCTTATGTATACCACCAAGCAGGGCCGTAAGTGGGTCCGATTCACGGAAACATCGCAATATCGCTTAGACGTTACACCACTTTGTGAAGCATTGTTAACTACTTTCAAAGGAGCTGTTCGTGGATAGTTTTACTGTTCTAGCGAACCTATGGGTGCATCAACGAAGTATACATGGAGGTAGCTGTCAAAATGCATCCGATGCTGTATCTTTGCCTCTGTCTTCTGCTTCTACCACATCCAAGTCACGCAGGTAAGCACAAAATGAAAGTATCTAGTTTGCCCGCAGGTGCGCACTTAGTGTTTCTTTTATGGCGTTCAGGAAAAACGTTCGGCGTGGTCTTAAATGTATTGGGCTCTTTGATCCCTGCTTTGATGAAGCAAAGGTATATGTGCATAATTCTGTGTGAGCACGTACATTCTTTATCATATTTTGAACTGCAGAGAGGCACATATAGGGCTATTTGTCAAACGGTCAGAAGAATAAGTGTTGGTACGTATACCGCTCGAGCGTGGCGGACCATGTGAGCTGTGTAATGTCTATAAAATCTGTTCGACTTGGTGGAGTCAGGGAGCTGTCTTCAGAATATCATGCCTCGGCGGTGGGGTTGACCCAGATGTACTGAAACGTACCAGCTGGTGAACCAATTTCCATCTATCCTGTTTAATCTATCGAGCCCCATGAGGGATGTACCTTTCAACAATCATGGTAATAGAATGTGTTGTAAGTCCCATGCAGACAGCATTGTATAATGCTATGAAAGTGCTTCCCGCTTCATGAATAAAACAAAACGTACGCTCTTATAGGGTAGGTATGCAACATACATATTGACCTGTTCGCCATGATCGATTTTTGAAAGACATTTTCCCTCAGTGGTTTATTGAACTTGGAAGGTTCAAGCGCTACTTTCATGACTTGCGTTCTTTATTTATGGAATTCGTGTATGATGAGCGGCTTGAAGACTGAGGATTGACTTGTGAGGATGAAAGGCAAGGAACCCCAAAAATCAATTAACACGATAACACGTTGATGTTTACGATCGTAAACTTTAGATATTTGTGTTGCCTCCGAGCAGATGAAGCTCCTTATTATCTCAGCTGCACAAAAGTAGCGTGAAGAAGACATTGCGATTGGTTTGTTTCTCAGGCAAATATCTTTGTGGTCTGCGCCATTTTGTTTTTGTATGGTGGTACTGAATATGCTTTGTCAGACAACATTACCTACTTTAACTATTCAATTTTATATATGATTCATCAATTTTTTCCACAACATGTGTGAAACTGAACAAACGAAGTTACAGAATACCACCTGTCAAACATTATGTTATCCTCGGCGACCGCAAAGTCGCCACAAGGCAGTTGCCTTGGAGCTACCGGGTGACAGTAGGAACTGAAAGACGCGTATCAGGGAACATGAAAGAGGAGCGTTCGAAACAGTAGGGTGTAACGGTTAAAGAAAGTGTAAACTTCATGTCGTACATAAAGATGTCCTGATAAAATAAATGTGTATTTTGCCACCTTTAGTTGCCACTGGGCTTCAAAGAGTTCATGAAGACTCACTAGTGCGTGTGTATTATGATATTTTTGCCTGTGAAGTGTTGCTTTCTTCTTTTTTTTTGGTCCAGCAGGAGCCTCATTCATGACGTTGTCCCTATTTCGTTTGAGCTCTCCAAATCTAACTATAAATTCACTTAATCTCGCAACATTTTTACTTTCTTCCTGGTGGCGAAAATAAAACAAAACAAAAAAAAACACACAAAAACACACACACAAAAAAAAAAACCAAAAACAAAAAAAACCCCAAAAAACAAAGACAAAAAACAAAAAACAACCCCCCCAAAAAACAAACAAAAAACAAAATAAAAAAAAAGGAAAGTAAAAAGACACGATGAAATTGTATTTTATAACAAGAAACATAGGAATCATGTTGTAAATACTGAAAACTAAACCTTTAATTAAAATACCTAAAATGTAATAAATAAATAAATGAATATATATATATATATATATATATATATACAGATAGATAGACAGATAGATAAATAAATATATATATATATAGATAGATAGATAGATAGATAGATAGATAGATAGATAGATAGATAGATAGATAGATAGACAGATAGATAGATAGATAGACAAATAAATAAAAATTTAAAGAAGAAAAAACATCATAGCGTAAAAGTAGGCAAATTTATGGTATAGGAATCAGATTACCTGTTGATCTGCCTCTCAAGACTGATTTGTCTTTAAGTCTTGGAAGGCCCCTGTCAAAGTTTGGGTCTGAAAGTCTGCTCATATAGCCAAGGCACCAGGGAACCTGCTCAGCAGCCAAGGCACCAGGAAGTAGGAATGTGAACATTTACGGATGTCATATAAATATTTAGACCCATGTGAATAAAACTAAAGGTTTTTGATGGAGAACATTTTGTTTTGAGAGGTTTCGTGTGAGATTCTCATTAAAATGTTCTGTTTCAACGTGAAATCTGATTGGAAATATTGCAACAGAGGTATCTCAGATTGTAGAAGTTTGATCGACAAAACTCAAACAAACCTCGATATATGACACCATGTGGCTCATGCAATAGCTTCATCCCATTGAGAAAGAACTTTCACACCTAAAATTATGAGCAAGAGAAAACAAAAGTTTTGACCAAAATATGTTAAAGTGCACACCAATGTTTATTTCCCCGGAAGCACGTACCGCTATGTATGTCAATTTAAAGTCTGGAAGCAAGAATCTTATTCTTTCGCAATGTCTTTAATCAAGGCTTTGGACTTTATCCTGGAGGCAATTCAGTTGGCACCTACACAGTTTTTTCTCCGGTCTTCCAACTTAAATGTTGCTCGGACGAAGAGAAATATGTGGCCAGATGCGTGACAAGTTTCGTGTGCGACAATAGCCACACGAAATACACGAAATACACACAGGCACACACACAGCAGGGGTAGAAATTAACTTTTTTTTTTCAAGTTGCCCCTGGCCTGCCACACCAGTTTTACAAGTTGCCCAAGCCCCCAGAAAGTTGCCCAGTTTCCCATCACATGAGAATTGTAGTTATCTTATTAAAAGACACTGATATTTAACATGTTGCAATTATAAATGAGCAAGAGCTATATTTGTCACCGGTATGAAAACGAGGGTTTTACACCGAAGATTCTAGGAACTGCATTTAATGTTGCCACTATTGTTGGAAATGATTCTGCTTAAGATATAAAGTTGCCTCATGGGAAACCAGCTAAGGAAATAAAGTTGCCTGACACGAATGAAACTTGCCTGGAGCACGTAGACACCCGCTAATACAAAGCGTTTTTAGATCTATTGCTGCTGTACCAAACTTTTACCTTTCGTTGCTTATCAAAGCAGCTACGCTCTATACTTGATTTCTTGGACCTTTCGAGATGGAGATTAGAGTATCTTTTTCTCGAAACATTTCGTGGTCACTAGTACCTGCCTTATTCTTAAAATCGGAGTCGTGAGAGTTCACTCTGCAATTTAAAGTAAATTCACATCAAACGTTGACTGTAAGCGACCTGTAGTAGCAAAAGTCCGTACCCCCCCCCCCTCCTCCGGTGCTATGCAGCCTTGTTACATTCAGTTGTTTCTGTAGATGTGCTATCTTGAATGTCATGGACTCTATCGCACTTTGCAGATACTGGATTTTGACCTGGAGCTCTTTAATATGGTCATCTCCGGAAATTTCTTTTGTTTGAGTTGCTACATTAATTGTACTTCTGGTCCCATGTATTCCTTCTCTGGCATCACATCTTCCTTTCATCACACAAAACTGCAAACTGGCTTTCTCTGGGTCTGTTGGTCATCATTAGCGTTGTCAACGTCTGGCTGTTCAAGCTGATCCTGCCTCTGTTGCACTGATACCTGATTCTGGAGAGCTGCTGTTCTTTTCTCCTGTTGTTCTCTGGCTGGTGTACATGGTTTGAAGTATACTAGATATATAATCTTGAGTTCCTGGTATCCTGCTTGGTGTCCCAGAGTGGTGCATTGACTTAGGGGAAAAAGTCGGGTCTCGGAAAACGCAAATAAACTATGTTTAATACCCGGGATCCGGGTAACCGGGTACCCGCGGAAAAAAAAAAAAAAAAAAAAAAAAAAAAAAAACTACTGAAATGAAGCACAAAGAGATATATTTTAACTTGTTTTCTATAAAGGTACAGTATAAGAATTCAACCATTCGACATGTTGCCTATTCTTGAGAGAACAAAGAAGAAACCCCCCCAAAAACTTAAGAACATTACATGTCTGTATGCGTCACTTGTAGCTGGCCAAACACTTCAATTCATGTAACATTAACTTTCTTATTTGCACCAAATACCCGTCGGTAGATATTATGTAATTTTTCGCTGTACTTTAAGCTCTTGAATTTTTATTCACATTCAGGAAATCTAGCATTTCTGCTGTTTCTGTACCCAGAGAACTGCGCCTTTGTTTTTTTGTTATTATGTTCCCACATACTAAGAATAGGCGCTCGCAGGGCACGCTAGTTTTAGGCATTCCCAATATGCGAGTTGCATGTCCATCTTTTTTTTTCTCTTGAAAATGTTTCCACACAATGCTCAGTGCACGCTTATGGCTTGCAGCCATTCTGACATATGAAGGATAAACAAGTGTAATCCACGATCCAATATTCAAGGGACAAAAAAACCCAAAAACCAAACAAAAAACAAAACAAAAAACAAAAAACAAAAAAAACAAAAAAAGAAAAAAAAGCAAAAAAAAAAAAAAAAAAAAAAAAAAACCAAAAAAAAAAAAAAAACCACCCAGATTTTAACCAATAAAATAATTAAACTCGCATTGGAAACGACAACATAAAAATCTGAGGCGCGCTTAAAGTAGGGACGAAGATCGGCAGTGAAGAAGTCAGAAATACACACAGATCTATAATTTGTTTTCTCATATCAAAAGCATTCGGATATTAAAAATTGGAGTCGGGACCCGACTTTTTGGCATTTTGACGGGGGAGGGGGCAGGTACCCGGGTCCCGAATCAATATACTATTCCAGAGCGAAAATGCATCCCACACACTCTGTGGTTTGCTGTAGGAGTCCACACCTTTCTTTTCTTGTCCGGATCTGCAAATGTATATATATATATGTCATATATATGTCAGTAAAATCTGCTTGTTAGTATGCCTCATAGCGAGCGTCAGCGAGCTCTTACCATAAACACATGTGATTATAGGATATAAATGAACGGTAAATTATCCAATCAGAAGAGTAGTCAGTATATGGCCAACGAAGTTGATTTCCTTCATCGCCTCTACTGGGCATGCGCACATGGGTGCAGTCATTGCCCTTTTTGTGCATCACGGGTAATTTTCGCTGTTTTATTTACACCTAAGTCTCAAGCTTATCGGCCTTTATGGAAATTATGCCAATAATTCATAACTGTTCAGAAAACGTTGTCGATAGAGTGTAATAAATGATAACGATTCACCAACTTGCATCGTTAAAATCTCGATGGAACGTGGACCTGACAAACACGCTTCTGTGGCTGGAAATGGATTTTTGGGGAACAGAAAAACTTGACAGGTGTGAGGGTAACCTAAATTAACATCCCAAAGTATGTAGTATTTGTTTTGGCATGTTGCGTCTCACCTTACTAATATCTGCACTCTGTGCAGTCACCAGGTCCCTTCTGGTGGCCTTGCAGATGACAACTTCCAGTCACACTTATCCCCCAGGGGCCCCAAAACGCCATGTTGCTAAAGCCTGCTCAGATTTGGAGTTGTCCCGCGAGAATCCAACAATCACTCTCCGTACGCACTGTGTCTCTGCCACTAGATTCGGCACTATTTCAATGGTGATATAAAGATCTTGGGAACAATACCTTTATTTGTGGAACAGTGTCTAACAAAAGGAAAGGCTATAAGGCAGATAATTTCGTTCAGATGTTTAAGGTATTACGGCCTCGCCCATTTGGACTGGTTTAGGAAATGGCCGCCAGAGAGACTTAACGACCAGGTGCTACTGCCTGATCCACCGACGTTATTATCAATACTTTGTAATGCTGACGCTCGCATCTTAGGCTATGCCTACAACATATTATACATAATACAAAATGTGGGATGTATCACTGTACTTGCCTTTCAAGTGAAAGCTTAAATATGCAGTATACGAATACGATACACAGCTGAGAAGATACACTATGTTAATAGTTGAAACCACTAGGCTTTATTCAAGTTACCCACTGGCTTCATCTCTTCAACTTCCACCCAAAACCTTCATTTTGCAGGAGGCCAGATAATGCGATTCAATTCTCTTCCAGACAGAAAAGGAAACTACATGAAACGATTAAAAATAAATAAATCAGCCATACATGTAGCGGACTACTATCATGTTTGCCTCTTCTTTTGCGGCAGCGATTTTCAAGAATCAAAATGGCGACCGAAACCGAAACCACACGGTGCTTTTCGTGTCTCGAAAAGCGCGTTCATTGCACAAATACGCCAAGAATATTTCATAAATTAATACTGTTTATATATTTACAACACTAAATAACGCTGAAGAAATTTGAGACATATATTTCGATAGCAAATTTGTACGGATTCTGATACTGATAGCGAAATGCGATTTTCAGAATGTAACTAAAACCACGCTACCGATTTCCCTGTATAAATTGAGCACATAGCTTGAAACGTATCAAAGCTATCGCCTAAGATATAACAATATTTAACAAAGGAACTTCTTCACCAAATACTTATGTGGATATACATGCAATGGTAAAATGATTTTGAGACTTACTTTGACAACCCACATCCCGTCCGCCACGGCCGCCAGCAATGGATTTCCTTGATTCTTGAACCTGCATGGGTACTACAAAGGGTACCGAAAAACACAAATAACCCTACCCTTCTCATTTTATTGCCTGAATCCACGCATCACTACGGTCTTGTGGTTTGATTGGTTACACAAAGAATGATACTTGTGATTTTTTCGCGCGATTATTGACGCAACCTGGCACACAACAGCGGGCCCGTTTTCCCATGTTAGAGCAATGGCATATGCTTCTTTCTTGAAAGTGTTACACCCCGATTTTTGTATTCCAAGAAGGGCCGAAAAATGGACGCCAGCGCCATCTGTCGTACTGGAAAGACTATTGAACTGTGCAAGTGATCAAGAGAGTTAGGCTGCCAGACGCAGGAACACGAGTCAAACTGTGGGCCTAGTGCAGGCTCCAGGGATTAAAACACAGAAACGAACCGGGAAGCCAGAAAACTTTTGACCCCAAGAAAGTCTGCTTTGAAGGCAACCTTATCGTACAATGTAAAGGAGACTTTACGTTAGTATCCAGCTATATTTGATTGGTAATATAAACTGAGCATTTGCACGGGCGTTTTCACTTACAGCGCATTTACCATAAAACAAACAAAACAAAAACCAAAAAAAAAAAAAGCACACAAAAAAAGCACACAAAAGAACCCCCCCCCCCAAAAAAGCCCAACCCGCCCCTCCCCAAAAAACCAAGCTGCTGAACTTGTTTTTGACAAATAAAAAAATAAAAATAAAATAAACTATGCTGACTGCGAAAGTGCGTTAGTAGTTGTGCGCGCAGGAAAGTCGAGTCAATAGACCGACTTTTGTGGCAACACGGATATAAAGATTGTGTTGAATACATATTCAGGTAGAGACCGACTAAAGTGTCAGCATAGAATAGAATAAAGTTGTGACAAGTACGTATCCAAATTGCCGTGTTTGAAAAGGGGAAGCAATTACTGCTTCAGTCTTCTTTATTATTTTCACAAGTTAAGGTATTGTTTAAAATCTTGTTGAGGAAGACACTTCAATATAAACGGACCCAGCCTATTCATTGTAAAAACGTCTTGTACAAATTGTGGAGTCAGCTACGGAATCAAGGCAATTGATTCATTTTGAGAGGCGTTTTCTGTTTTCCTTGATGATATTGATATCTACTGGTGTTGGACGATCTGCAGCATATATACAGGCGGAATCTCCCTATTAATATCACCCAAGGGACTGAAAATGTTATCTTAATAGGGAAGGCCTTAATTGGGAAATGATTTAATTAAAGATAACAAAAAACGACTGTATAAAATAGTGGTCTTAACATGGCAATGGTCTCTTTATGGAGGTGGTCTTAATTGGAGATTCCACAGTACATTGATGCATGGACTAGCATGTTAACTATTTCACATTTTACAGATGACAGTTTACGTTGATTCTTGAAACGTCAAGTGTAGGTCCATGAGCCCAGTGAAAATGGAGCATTTGCTCTAAATTTTCAAGCAAGCACTACCAACGAGCAGCATGTTGGAAAAACAGTGACTGCTTCGCGAAAAATTTAATAGTCAATGCTTGTTTTTATGCGTTATTTACCGTTTGTTTTGCCTCGCGTTATTGTGTTGGAAAAGTCACAGCGTCACCTCTTAAAATTAACGTCTAGGGTTAAGTAACCGGGGGTAAAATTTGCAATTGAGAATGGGCGTTTTTTTTTTTATAAGAATTAGCGATATAAAAAGAGATAAATAGTCAATAAAAAGTAATTGAAAATCCCCGAGGCGTGACCCATTGAAAAACTTAGCAGAGACATACGGAAGAGACTTTCCAAACATTGTGGGGGAAATCTTCTTTAACTACTGGAAATTCAATTAATTCATCTGTATTTTTATTTTCGCTTATTTTGCCGATGGAGCCAAACCACAAACACAGTGAATTAGTATTTTAATACAGGTCTCGTAGGATTTATGTCCGAGATAGTGAAACTAAAACTTAAATGTAAAATCTAAAATGCAAAAACCGCGAAAATTTATATGTGTGAAAATCTGCACATTTACAGTCATGCGTCATTCGTTTTGTATTTGTATAGGCAGCACGGCTACAGCTGATTTGAAAGGTTCACGCAAGCGTTTCTTAGACCATTGAAAGTGATATGGGCACAAATGTGCCATGTGGTACCAAGCGGTGATATGCACTGATCCAGCTGGAACACAGTGCTCTATGAAATGTCCAAATTTTGTTAGCATTTACATGCTTTAACAGTAAGACCTCAAGAATGGTGTGGCATAAAACAACATGAACGTGAAGTACGCAGACTGGGTTGATTAGTTGTGTGCCAAAAGCTTCCGTGGTGTGAGCCCCGTTTTCATTACTATCTAGAGTGGGGGTGGGTTAAGGCTGATGGGCTGGGTGGCTGGGTAACTTTGCTTCGAAGAAGAGGGAGATGCCATGAGGGGCTTGAACCCTATACCCTGGGGGTTAGAGTTATTTTCCAAAATGCTATATCTTTGCAGAAATGAAGGGCTGAAACTCGACATTTCCATCTGAAAAGTATATTATTCATGCACATAAATGTAGCTTTGCAAATTAATAAGAACTGTTACTTTTATCCCTCACTGGTGGCGCCAGTAGCGAGCTTTAAGGATGGTTCACAACGCCCGAACGCTTATCCCCTTTGCCTGGTGGCAAGGCCAGAGTGAGCTTTTGTTCACTTAATGCATGTGAACTTGATGAGCAGGACACAGAATTCCCAGTAGGGCACATCGTAGCTGGAGTCGCCCAGTGGGGGTATGTTAGATTCTGATGCTGCCATTCGGGACGACACACCACGTTTATTTTTGGCAACTTTAATAGTGTACGAAACTTTCCGTGGCGGCACCAGCAAGACCTAAAATTATACATAATGGATCTCGCAAGAATATCATATATTTAGTGTAAAATAAGTATATGCAAACTAAATTTATTTCCCTTGTTACTTGATATGTTCTACAGAATATTGGTGCCCTAAGCTGGGGTATTTTAAAGGATTTATATTGTTAATCTGCTGTCTCATTTATATTCTCCATCAAAGGTAAACGTTCTGGCCGGTTAGTACAGACCTACTTTAAAGCTCCCTTGCCGCTGCAGTAGCTTCAAGTGCAACGTTAAGTTAGAACCAACCGCCAGTTGATTATTACAAGGAACAAAGTGTCAGTGCATAGACAGAATATTAGGCAGTCAAGTCTTGATTTTGGGGGTCAAGTTGGCTCAATGGCGGAAGACCGCTATTTTCGGGTAAGATTATACTGCTAGGTGGCAGTCCTGCATATGTCACTTCCGGGAAGCAAAATGCAGAGACGCGTCCATATTGTTGAGACCATGTGAAGATGATTGTGAAAAGATTGATCTAAATTTTTAGGTGTACAATTTGGTATTTGATATATGCCAGCATGCCAGTGCTGGAAACTTTGAATATATATATATATGTATATATATATATATATATATATATATATATATATATATATATATATATATATATATATATATCCACTGGCGTCTCTGTATTCAAAGAACGCCCAAGATGTCATAATTGAGGCAACAGAACAAAGAGTAGGGGTTTAGCTTCTGAACTCAACTTGACCTTTGATCCGTTCACGTTTATTCAAGGTCAAATTAAGTTCAAAAAGAATGCTTTCTGCCCAAATTATTATCAAATTGATGATAATTCAGGCACACAAAGATTTATTTCGAACTAAATTTGACCTTCAATAGAAGTAAACAGATACATCACTGAGACCTTCTGAGCCTTTCTCTTACCTTACCTCAGATAACCGGTTCCACGTGAAATCACATAGAAGAATGAGTTTATGTATTAATATACTTTGGGTTCATGGGAAGATCAGCATAGAATAGCATTGCTACGTATATTTTTAGGTAATGCGTTCGTCCTTATCCTACAAATTTTAAGCTATTCATAGCCGCAATGAACATATGAAAAGTTTGTGTTACTGTAACCATGTCACGTCGGCATAATATTAAGGGTATTGGGGTGCTTGGACTTCATTGTACACAATCACTTTCAAATGTATTAAAAAAAAACGGGTCGTGCACCAAAACTATCTGTTTCAAGACATCAAGGTGAAAAAGTTGTATTCCGTCTCTCAAGAGTCAATCAGGAGGTTTTAACTTTTTCGGTGCCAAATTTGGACCGAGCAGGTAACTTTCTCAAGCGTTCTTTTGATGCCATGCACCACCTTAATTTTTTCTCTCTTTCTTGAAACTCCAGACCAGCTGGTATTTGAATGAAAGACTTTTTCTTTTTAAAGAATTTGAATATAGAATCATTGTAACATTTGAGGTGAGCGCAAGGTTTCGTGTGATAGGAATCGAGGGAATTAAATTTTGTTTCTACTTTAATTGTTTTGTGCCATAGCTGGAGTTGACCTACCTCAATAATAATAATAATGATAATAATAATAATAATAATAATAATAATAATAATAATAATAATAATAATAATAATAATAATAATAATAATAATAATAATAATAATAATAATAATAATAATAATAATAACAAGGAAAAGGGGGAGGAGGAAGAGAAGTAGAAGGAGAAGAAGAAAAGGAAGAGGAGGAGGAAGAAGAAGAAGAAGAAGAAGAAGAAGAAGAAGAAGAAGAAGAAGGAGAAGGAGAAGGAGAAGGAGAAGGAGAAGGAGAAGGAGAAGGAGAAGAGAGAGAAGAAGAAGAAGAAGAAGAAGAAGAAGAAGAAGAAGAAGAAGAAGAAGAAGAAGAAGAAGAAGAAGAAGAAGAAGAAGAAGAAGAAGAAGAAGAAGAAGAAGAAGAAGAAGCAGGAGGAGGAGGAGGACTGGTGCGGGTTAGTATCATATTAATGATCACCATATACAAGAAGGCTGCTGCAACACGTTTTACCACTGAAGAACTTCAGCCACACAATAGGTGACCCATGCCTTAGTCATTTTTAGGTACATACACATACTAGTGTAAGATAGCACAAAAAGCCAATAGCTATGTCCAGGTTTGCATAGTATGGGTGTCTTTGGTCCACTAATACACACATCACTTGTGTCCACAATATGTTGTGCAGGTCTGTTGTCGTCTGTTGTGGATTCTGACGTGTTTGAATGGAAGACGTCAGAAATATCTGTCATTCAGACTCCCAGGGCCTGTTTAAGAAAGTTTAGCATATGCCATGGGACTTCTCTTTTGCTGACTAATACGGATGTAATAAAAAAAAAACTGGCCAGTGACGACATGCATACTTGTTAAACCTTTTATTGAAACTGGCATAGTTGAGGAAAACTGCTTAGCTGACTAAACGCATCAGAGTTTCTCCAACCAGTTGAGTCAGTTTCCTGCGAACAACCGAAAATAAATTAACAAAAAAGATAGCACATATTTTATGACACTTGACACAGATACTTGAACCGTGGCTTACTTCACTCATATATTGGTCTAAATCGAGGATATTTACAGCACGCTGAACATTGTAGAGCCAGGCAGAGTTTTTTCAAACCGTCAAATGTGCTCTATCCTTTCACCTGAAAATAAACGCTGTACTGCACAACATTTTATGCTATTTCATGTTGCTGAAAGATGTCATTACAAATTAACTTTATTTTCAACACATTTTGTGGTCACTTTAATACAATTTTTCGAACAGCAAATACTGCTTCATAACAAATTTTGTAATAATTTAAAATTGTGTGCTCGTGTTTTAATAAGACCATTTATTATGTTGCTCAACGCGAGTGTGTTTCCGTCTAGTGCTAGTAAACTCATTTCTTATTTGACGGTCGCAGAGTCGCCAACTTTTTCAAGCAGCTCTGAAATGTCTGGGTTTTTTTTCATACATGTGATGATGTCACCAGTGTATGACTGCAATAAGTCCAAACAAGTACATCCTTCTCCCACTGGACAAAAAGGCACCAATTCGCCACTTAGACGAGGAGAGGACAATGTGGACTTATTGATTTGAAAGATAAGTTCCACAAATCAAAGACAGCACCCTTTGTAAACGCAAACAATTGGCTTGCCCTCCAAGAACAAAGTAATGTTGCTTTTTTTATTTGACTTTAAAGCAACAAGATGGCAAACAGGATGGAATCTATAATTTTAATTGCTTTTCGACAAAATTGTATCAAACGTTGCATTAATATAATAGAATTGACGGAAAATGTTAAAAGAGGACAAAAGTACAAAGGTGGTGAGCAAAACGTGAAAGATTAGCCGTCTTTGAACTTTTAATGTGATGGAAACACGGGCTAATACGAGCGATCAACAGGTTGAATATTGTTTAAGTGCCAGTTTCGCTCGGTTCTTCTGCTGTTGTTGTCCCACGCTTTTGGTTTCTGTGTGATAAATCGTGAAGAACCCCACAAAAATTAAATGGAACTTGCAGAAATGTGCATCTAGGTTAGAACTCATTTTGAATTGTATTTGGGTGACCTTGACTTAATTTTCAGGGTCTCAGGACCACATGTGAAATCATTCCCGTGGGATGACGACTGAAGTACTCAACAAAATTTGCTGATGCTTTATAGGGTTACGTATCAACATAAGACCTCGGTTAGGATTGTTTCTGGGTGACTTTGACCTAATTCTCGACATCGCAGCTGCTGGGTCAATTATGTGAAGTTTTTTTTCTCTGTCATGATTTTATCATTTATTACCTTCAGCGACAAAACTTTCCACCGACAGACATTAATTTTGTCTTGTAAAAGCAGGAGCTTCCAGCTTTGCTGGGAAAGAGCACTCGGGAGCCGGATTGTCTCCGTCCCGTCGTCTCTTTATGATTTTAGTTCGAATTAAAGGAAAAACTTCCCGCTATCCGATGCCATCAGAGTTAATGAACCTA
>OZ026613.1:6144757-6159757 GCA_964020975.1 Hermodice carunculata
GAGTGCCTGATGTTGACACACTTTCCATGTCGTGTGACGTGCAAGCTTGCAGTACAGAGTATTTGTTTGCCAAAGTAATGCGTCAACATTTGTTTACTTTCGCCACAGACAGATCAAATTGTTTTAACTGAGGAAGATTATGATCATGCGCGATCGAAATACCATAGGGATGAATGTGTAATGATCCCATGAATGTCAACCACTAAAATGTTGCCCTGTGAAAACATGTGATTAACATGGGATAAATCTGCGTGATTCACCGATTTTCTGAAAATCGATGAATTCGTTTGAGCAAGGTGGCAAAGGCCTTTCACTGTTTTTCATGAGTAAACTACGAGCCTCCTGTGGCAGTGGACGTCCTCACAAATATAAACTCGGGGCGTATTGTGGTGGCAAATGTGGCAGTAATATTTTATTTGAGTCTCACTCTCCCCAAGGAGCTACAAGAATATAACATAAAAGCATTGTAAAAGCCAAGGCAGCCGCTCCATACGGAGCTGGGAGAATTTCAATTAAAATTGTGAATACCACGTGGCATTTATGGCAGCATAATGATAATATTGGTCAAGTCCAGTGTTCTCTGTACACTGTCAGTCACATAAAGGTAAAATACACTGTAGACCTCTGTCGGGTACCCGGGTACCGGCAGGGAACCCGGGTAATGGTCAAAAGTAGCGGGTACCCGAATCGAGTAATCGTTCCCCGCCGAATCGAGGATTCGAAGTGAAAATAAAAGCATTTTTGTCATAATTTGTGAAGCGGGCATGTCTGTCGACAAATATGACAGAGACTCCTATACTAACATTTCTCCATTTCAATAGGAGAAACGCCAAAATCTCCGAGTAGCTTGAACAAACTGGCTATAAAGAGCAGAAATATTCAAATAGCCAAGGAAAATGTATGGGCTATTAGTGTGAGTTTAAACTTGGTTTTTAACGTCTATGTTACCAGATTCCCAGTGCTACGTGATGGCACGTATTTTGTAATTGTTTTCAAAATGACCTTGTCTTCTATTGGTATATATATATATATATATATATATATATATATATATATATATATATATATATATATATATATATATATATATATATATATATATATGTATACATATGTATATATATGTATATAACATACATGTCTCTTTTCAAACAAACGTGTATTTTCTTTTGTAAATAAAGTTTTTTAGTTTGTTAAATATACATGCTATGATTGTCAAGTCCTTCCGCCCATGGCTGCGTAAAATGAACACATCTAAAAAGGCATTTCAACTAAAATAAGACATTTAAAAAGAAAGTTTTACTTTGTTCCAAGCATGTGCACAGGTTTGGCTACTGATCT
The DNA here is from genome assembly GCA_964020975.1 of Hermodice carunculata. NCBI lineage: Eukaryota > Metazoa > Annelida > Polychaeta > Eunicida > Amphinomidae > Hermodice > Hermodice carunculata. The sequence continues at coordinate 6,146,099 of OZ026613.1, forward strand.
AATCATAGTCTCGTCATGGCTACCGAAAAGTGACCTCAGTTTATCCTGGCGACATAAATGATCAAAAGAGGGATCGCTGGTATGTAATGCATCCATAAGTAATTATGTCTGTGTCCCAACACAGATATATAATTTTCTTTCTTTCTTTCTTTCTTTCTTTCTTTCTTTCTTTCTTTCTTTCTTTCTTTCTTTCTTTCTTTCTGTCTTTCTTTCTCTCTCTCTCTCTCTCTCTCTCTCTCTCTCTCTCTCTCTCTCTCTCTCTTCTTTCTTTCTTCATGTTCTTTGCAGCAAATTTTGCCCGACATTTCATTTGAAAATTATTAGGTAGTTTAGTAGCGTAACTAGAAACTCCAAATTTAGCATGATCATACTTCCTGACACGAAGTCTTGAATTCTTGTGCAGATATTTAACCGCTTTTAGGAATTATACAAATTAGGGCCATTTGTAAATTTAAGTCTTCACTAGCTCCATAACCATAATAGGTATAGGTAATCAACCCATCTTCAATCCTTATGTTTATAATTACCACTGCACATGTAAATTACAAAAGTGTGCAGTGTTACAAGCTTATTAATGGAAATTGGATTGAGTACCTGTATTTATAATAGTTTTGGAAATATTTTAGATTTAAATTTTCAAATGACCCTCATATGCATAATTTTCAAAACCGTTGAACGTCTTTGCAAAAACTCAAAACTTCATGTATGGAAGTATAATCATGCAAAGTCTGGAGTTTCTACGTATAATACTTGTCAAATGAAATGTCGGATAAATTTGCAAAAAAAACAAAAAAAAAACAAACAAAAAAAAAACAATTGCTTCAAAGCAAATTTGTGTGCCTTCAAAAGTTGTAAATTTTAAATGGTACAACTTTTGTCCTTTGGTACTTCACATTCCATTAAGCCTATGGCTGGATGAAAATTTCAAGGTCCAAGTGACTTTGACCTTTGACTTTACAGGTCACATATAAATTGCAAAAATGTACAGTGTTACGATACCAACACTATAAGTCCAACATGATTAGAATTAGATGGAAATTGGCCGAGTTATGGCTGCGTGAAACTTTCAAAGGTCCAAATGACGTTGACCTTTGACCTTAAGAGGTCACATGTAGGTTTCAAAATGTGCAGTGTTGCAATAGCTACAATTTGAGCCCCACATGATCAAAATTGGATAAAAATTGACCAAGTTATAGCTAGAAGAAAGCCACCATCCAAAGTGGCCTTTGACCTTGGAATGAACTTTGACCTTGAGATGACCGCTACCTGAAGTGAACCTTGATCTTTACAATGACATTTTGACCTAAAATTGGCGTTTGACCTTGACATGACCATTGACCTTGACATGACCGTGACATTTGAGATGACCTTTGCCATGCTATGATCGAACTCCTATACACTCGGTACCACATCTCCTATAGTATATAACGTATTCAAGATTTAAAACTTTAATTACCCCTCATTTGGATAATTTTGAAAAGCATGACCTCTAATTATAAAAAGGCAAGACTTCATCTGTAGAAGTATAATTGTGCCAAGTTTGGTGTTTCCACGTGTAATACTTTTCAAATAAAATGTCGGACACATTTTCCTGTAAAGAGAGAAAGAAAAAAGGAAAAAAGAAATAAAGAATTCCTAGAAAAAAATGTCTGTGTTGGCACACAGACATAACTAGAAAAGAAAATTTGTTTAAAGCAAATCTGTCTGTGCTTTCAAAAGTTGTAAATGTCAAATGCTACAACTTTTGTCCTTTGGTAACATTCCTTCAAGCTTACGGCGTGATGAAAATGTCAAAGTCCAAATGACCTTGACCTTTGACCTTTACAGGTCACATGTAAATTGCAAAAAAAAAAAAAAAAAAAAAAAAAAAAAATTGCCGTGTTACAATACCCACAATTTAAGCCCAACATGAACCAAATCAGATATAAATTGACCAAGTTATGGCAAGATGAAATTTTCCAAGGGCCAAATGACCCTGATCTTTGCCCTTTAGATGACTGCTACCTGAAGTGGACCTTGACTTTTGAAATAACATTTTGACCTAAAATTGACCTTTGACCTTGATATGACCTTGACATTTGAGATTAACCTTGCCTTGCTATGATCGAACTCCTATACACTCGGAACCACATCTACTATTGTATATAAGATATTGAAGATTTCCACTTGAATAAACCTTCATTTGCATAATTTTGAAAAGCATGATCTCTTATTATAAAAACACTAGACTTCATCAATAAAAGTATAATTGTGCCAAGTTTGGAGTTTCTACGTATAATACTTTTTAAATGGAATGTAGGACACATTTTCCTGTAAAGTAAGAAAGAAAGAAAGAAAGAAAGGAAGGAAGGAAGGAAGGAAGGAAGAAAGAAAGAAAGAAAGAAAGAATTCATAGAAAAACAATGTGTCTGTGTTTGCACACAGACATAAAAAGAAAGACAGACAGAAAGAAAATGGAAACTGGAATAAAATCATCAAACTTCATGCTGGACTCTTTATTTGACACCTGATTCCCGAAAGGTGCATAACAGTTGTACATCCTTATATTCACCATTCAACTCAGATCTGGTTGATTATAATATGAAATATGAAAATGAAATTTGAAATTTCGTCTAGCTCGAAGAAATCAATGTGACATGTTTATGTTTGAATAATTTAAGGAGGCTTAAATCGGTCAGACTGAAATTAAATGCGCTCTCCATATCATCGGCGCTTGGCATTTTAATTTATAAAAAACGTTTTGGATACGTTTTCATTCACCCTTGAAGCCAATTCCAGTTTCAAGTAGAACTTTTGTCAATGACATTTATTGCTTGAGGCACAAACAAAAGCAGACAGATTTCCCAGTGAGCAGCTAGCGTATGTCAAGATGGCCATTTGTTCAATGTGCTGTGGGAGGCTGGAATGTATCACGTCAATAAACTATGAACCAATATTCTAACAAATAACTGTTTTCGGAAGTTTGATGTATTATCACGTCACTAAATTATGAACTAATATTCTAAAAAGTAACTGGTTTTGGAAGTTTGATGCAATAGAGCTTTTAGTTGTTAGCAAAGCGTCCTCCACAAGGTGTCGTCGAACCTTGAGCTAGTGAGAGTGTAATACATTGGGTACAGGAGAAACTTGTACAAGGGAGAAAGGCACAGAAGCTGATGGAAAGTGGAATAAAATCATCATCATCATCATCATCATCATCATCATCATCATAATGATGAGCGGGTACAGGCTCCGAAACATGTTCTGAGTAGACACCCACTGAAGACCCTTTGATTTATTTTGGCTAATGCAGCCTATGTCAAAATTCTACAGAGGAACGTGTGCAATATAGACAATAGTACACCCATATGTTTATAGGTTAGACAGTGACAGGTAAGCTTATGGAGAGTAGGCCTGAAGAGTTCGGACTGTGGAAAAGGGTAATGACTACTAGAAAGTGGTTCTGGACTAAAAGACACAAATACAATTGGGCGCTGTGCTTTCTGGCTGTGAGAAAATAAAAACTTTTATCCATGTTTGGAGGCTAATTACCAATTCCTGTGATGAAACAAAGAAATATTAATCCACGGTAGGTCACTGGCCATCCTGACTCTGTATTAACTAACCATATTTTTTCCCTCCCGAACTTCTTTTTCTGTCATAATCGTCTCCGTTTTTTCTAACAAACACAATGTGCAATCGGAGGAACGGTTGTTACGAGCAGTACAGAATACCATTATTGTAGTCTATGTCCGTAATATATTCATGTGTTTACACCCCAACTGTAAAATAAACATTAACTACGTTTCATTTGTACCTTTGTCCCCAAATTTTTAAATGCGCGGATCCAGGCAAGGCGCATTCATATATTGCGTTTACACCTCATGGCGCATAAAGAGGTAGATCTCAATTTTAAATGGCAATACGTATGTATCTTGTTTCAAAATGGCGGCACCGCTCCTTGCCTGCTAAACATAATTTCAGGAGGGCGATGGATTGCAATTGTTGGCCTCCGGCGACTGCTCCAGCCAGAGGACACAATTCACGGGAAAAATAAAACCTTTACATTATTTACAGCATAAGATGAGAGATTTCTTCTTCAATACAACGTTGGGTTTCATGTCTTTGCAGTCACTAGAATTTTTCCCCAGTGAATGGTTCATCTTTAGTTTTGGTGCGGGATGCATAAATTAATTAATGACAGGGATGGTATTACATGATTGTACAAAACCAATTGTGAACTGGAAAAGAAGATTTATTTCAAAGCAAATCTATCTGTGAGCCTACAAAGCAAAAGGTCAAGGTCGACTCGAATCTTGTTCCCAGGTATCTCATATAAGTGTAAAATTTACCTGGATTTATTCAACTTCTGGGGCGTTATGCTACAAATACATGCGTGTCGTGCATCATGGTGTACTTGTGATCAACTTTGGACCTATCTGGATCGTTGGGCTTGGTGGGTTTGGGGAACGTTTGATAGATTTCACGTTCTCGATGTTCTTTGTTTGAAAATCCCGCCACGACGAACTCTGTGACCTCTGGGTACGCTCCTTAAGCATGACTGACAAGAAAGGAAACACACACACACACACACACACACACACACACACACACACACACACACACACACACAGCCCGATGGTACAACTCAGGAGCATCGGAACCTCGATGCTACCCAAATGTTGGCAATAGCTCCTCCTGCAAGCGTCCGTGGACTTCACCTACAGGTGTCTCGCCGCCACCCGCGAATGTACGTACTGAAACGCCTATAGATGATTATAATGCAATCGATGACGATTCTGATGATGGCGAGCTCTTCTTTTTCAGCTTTTGTCAACCTCAAAAATTGAGGCATGGCTCAGGAGAATAGTTAGTGAGTCAATGAAGGTGGAGAGGAACGAATATGATAGAAGATTTAAGATCTCGGTTCAAAAGTGGGTGAATTGGAATCTAGCTTTGATATCACAAATTCCAAGTTATTGGCTGCGGAGAAGTGAGTCTCTCAACTTGAGAGTGAATTGGACGGATTACAACAATACGGCCGTCGGAACTCTGTACGTATATGGACCAAAGAGTCTGAAAAGCCAAGCGAGGACACTGACAAACTGGTTTTAGATCAGATTGCAAGCCTTGGGGTTGAACTCGATGCTAGAGACATTACACGTTCCCACAGAGTAGGAAACCCCACCCCCAAATAAACCCAGGGCTGTTATTGTCAAGTTTATCTCATACAGGACCAGGCAGAAAGTGTTTAAGGTCAGAAAAAAAGAGGAGAGACATATTCGTCACTTAAGATCTGACTAGAAACAGGGCCCATATAATGTACCTCGCCCGTGACCTCAAGAGACAGAAAAAGATAAACTCGTGCTCGACCAAAGACGCACTTTATCCTCGAAATTTAAACGATCAACGAAGGAAAGGTTAGAGCCACTTTAGGAAGTCTTGATGTTTCTAAGGCGAGTGGCCCCGACAGAATTAGTCCTCGACTCGTTAAGGAAGCTGCACCTGTTATTGCGATATTTCTAACAAAACTATTCAATATGTCCTTGTCCTGTCACAAAGTTCCAGCAGAATGGAAGAGAGCAAACATAGTTCCAGTTTTCATTAGAGGCGACCCTAGTCTTTGTGGCAATTGTAGACTAATTTAAACGTGTTTGAACGAGTAATCTTTAAACACATTTATAATTATTTTAGAGATAGTGTTGTTTTATATGATTATCAGTCCGGATTAACCCCAGGTGACAGTACTGTTAAACAACTTGTCCATCTATATCACACTTTTTGTGAAGCTTTTGCTCTACAGAAAGATGAAAGGTTTTTTTTTTTTTTTTTTGTGATATCACCAAAGCGTTTGACCAAGTTTACCATCCTGGTCTCCTGCACAGACTCAAAAAGGCTGGAATTTAGGGTTCTATTCTAAGGTGGTTCGAAGATTATTTAGGTCGAACGCAACGAGTCGTTTTGGGGGGAGCTGCGTCTTCTCTAAAGTTAGAGCAGGAGTCCTCCAAGGATCTGTATTTGGTCCCTTGTTATTCTTAATATATATATATATATATATATGATATTGTTAGTGTAGTAAACTCGTCTATTAGATTGTTTATAGATAACACAACCCTTTTTATTGAAGTTGAAAACGGTAATTGTGCGACCAGTACTCTGAATCTGGATCTGAATGAGATGGAGAGCTGGTCGCATAGGTGGCTGGTCTCGTTTAACCCGTCAAAAACAAAAAGGTTTGATTATATCTAAGAAGCGAATATTTTAATTGTCCTGATTTAGTCTTTATGAACGAAACCTTACAGAACAGAAACGAACATAAACATTTGGGCTCGATTATAAGATCAGACTTGACGTGGACAAGTATCATTAACAGTTTGGTCACAAAAGAAACGAAAATTGTTAATATCATGAAATATTTACAATATTGCTTGAGTAGGAAGTCATTACGAATTATTTATTACAGCTTCGTCCGTCCAATTCTTGAATATGGTTCAGTTGTGTGGGACGGCTGCTCTTTACAGGAGTCTCGACAGCTTGAAAATGTTCAGCTTTCGGCAGCAAGAGTAATAACAGGGGCAACAAGGGGGCACCAACCACAATTTCATTTATGAGGAAACAGGTTTTCAAAAGCTATCAGAGAGAAGAAAGAAAAGTAAATTGATCTAATTCTACAATATGATGCATGGTCTTGCACCTCAATATCTGAGGAATCTAGTTCCAACCACTCTGTCTGAACGTTATGGGTATAACGTCAGATCACGCCCAAATTTGTCAAACATATGTACGCGAACAAAGTTATTCGACAGTTCATACTTTTCTTCCGTGATTAGTTTATGGAACGGGTTGCCTTTGTCTGTGCGTAATGCTGAGTCTACTCATGATTTCAAAAAGAGTCTTAACTGTATCAGTAATGCTGTTAAAACACACAAGCTTTTCTATATCGGTGATTGTCGACCAGCCGTAATTCATGCTCGACTACGAATGAAATGCAGCAACCTACATGGAGACCTTTATATGAAAGGGCTGGTGGACTCCCCTGAGTGTGCCTGTGGCAATGCAAACGAAGATTCTTTTCATTTTCTTTGTGAGTGTAACAAATACAAATTACGTAGAGACATATTTTTTATTTTCTTTTGTGTGTGTAACAAATACAGATTACGTAGAGACATATTACAAAGCACAGTTATTAGATTAGCGTCATTCACAATCCAGACATTACATATACTTTATGGCTCCGTAAATTGCTCTTTTGTCGAAAATGAAATCATTTGTAAGGCCTTCCAAAAATATATAAATGACACCGGTAGACTCGGGGCAGTGACATGAAAGTTGGTATAGCAGTATATCTGTATATTTAAACACAAAGCAGTTATTGTTTCTAATATCTAAATCATGATATAGTGTGGATATTTACCCCAACCCTTTTTGCTGTCTGTGGAGTCTTGTACTGGTTCACTTCAAGCTGTGTGGCAGTGCCACTCTGTCTGTCTGGTCACCTATGGTTAGTTTACGGTTCGTCCCAAAGAGGGCACTTCCTGTATTTATCTTGTACGCATTGGCCCAGTTCAGGCATTATTGCAATAAAAATTATTCGTATTGTTACATCTCGTGCAAGCGTATCGAGCAAGTGTATCGTCTTCCTTGTTGTGTAATGTCAAAGTACGCCTCCTTTTTGTGCAAGAGGGATTAATATAGGGGTGTGCTCTGATTCCCAATTGTTTTTTTTTTTCAATAAAATATGTTTAAACCGACGGACGTATGTGTGTCAGAGAACTTAATCCTTGGCGGGGAGTGGGCAAGCCGGGACTTCTTGTTACACTCCACTTTAAAGCGCACCGGGACAAGTATACCTAATTATTGTTTGTGTTACTTGGCATTGTGAGTTTGGCTAATCCTTGACTTTAAAAAAAATTGGAGCCTGGCTCTCACCTTTTTCTTTTGTTACATATCACTGCTGTGCATCGTTTTTGTTTACCATGCACTCGCCTGCGCTGTCTGAATGGTGGTGCTGTTTTCCTGAAAGTTGCATGGGCATTTAAACTAACTGCACCTGTCTTGCTTTCAGTTTCAGTGCTTTGAGATAGCAATCTGCTAAATTTTCCTAAACATCGATTAAGTTGTTGCATGGAGGCATATTCCTCTATGTACCATGGTTGCTGTTACTTGAATAACCTGGATTAAGCCGTTCTCCTCGGCGTACATGGCTGGATATAGCAGTCTACGTTGGACGTTACCGCTTATATGTACCTTGTTCAACCTGCCAACATTGTTTTATCGCATTTTGTACAAAACATTATCACCGTCACTGATCACTGCTGATTGGTATTGTATATTGACCAGAACAAAAACTGAGGGACTTTTTTTTTCTTCTGCGGGTATATTATTCTGAGTTGTTTGCTGATTGGACTATCTATAAGTATTACAATATTTACGTAATACCAGTACACATGAAGCGTGGATGTCATGTAAGTCACACAATGTGTTTTGGTAGGTAAACATGTTTTGATATTCTATCATGACCATAAATATGCCTCATTGTAACCTGGAAACATTGACGACTAGGTCTCGCAAAAGCTTGAAGCTTCGAAATCTTTATTATTGTGCGTGTTTTTTTGTTTTTTGTTTTTGTTTTTTGTTTTTTATTTTTATTTTTAAAGAACCCTCATTTGTAATATAATCGTAGTTGTCACATACTATGCAGGCATTTATCACTCTTGCAACCGCTATATGTGTCTAAGCCTTTGTAATTCATCTAACCTATACCTTCTTAAACCACGGATTGGTGTTTTTTTCAAGTTTGTATATCGCCCTCATTATACAATTTCAGTTGTAAGTCATACATTTCTGGTATTATTACAGAGTTTTCTAAATTTTGATTTACATCCAGATAGAGCACTTTTTCTCTCATCAACATTGCACTTACCATATTTTCAGTTATTTTTGCTTTTTTCCCCTCATTTTGTCTGTGCATTTTCTTAGTACATGCCATGTTACCACGTTATCTTCAACAACATTCATAAAACGGCTAACTTTTGTCAGTCCATCCAAATCTTACATGCAAATGACACATTTGAAACAATTATGTGGTGTTGTGTGCTTCTTTACACCACCCTTTGATTGCTGGTATGGATGTTCAAAATATCACATTTCTGACAAGAATTTGTATTGTTGCCGATCAATATACCGAATGACCATTAGTCTCTTCTCGAACAAATATATCCCTTTCGTGGTACACTTCCACCCAGGTCCACCTGTTGAAAACCAAATAATATGCTCCCACTAGTAATCATTGGCTTTTCTACACATAAACACACTTCTCTGTGTCTTTTCCCGTGTTAAACACATTATATTGTTCCTATACACGTTTATCTGTCTTCAATCGACGTTCACGGGAACCCCGGTCCCACTCTTAACTCGAACAACCACTTGAACTTTTTTTCATTCTAACGTTCTCAGCATACGAAGTTCCGGAAAACTTGACGAAATTCATCTCTTGGTCCAATAAGGTAACTATAAGGTTATTGCTTTATCTTAAACTATGCTAGACGAACATTACCCCCAATCAGCTCCTTCTCATCAATGACTTCCAACATCCGTTCTGATCGCTAAACGGGAAGAGGCGGCGGGGTTCTGACGTTTATTCACTGTTTTCTACCGTGCGTAAGACGCCCGGATCTTGATCAGCCTAGATTGCGAATTCGTCTGGGTTGAAATTTCGACCCAGCGTAGAAAGGTATAATTTGGTAACTACTATCGTCCACCTGTCAATCTGCAGAAATCCGGGATACATTTCTCATGTCTTCAGTATCTTCTATTTCCTCGGCCATTGAGTGCAACTGTCATGTTTATAGTAACTGGCGATTTCAACACAGGTGCTCTGATTGGAACTCCCAACATGAGGACAGCGATCTAGGTTTATCTCTGGTCATCCTTGTGAATCAGTACAATCTCTTACAACTTATAGATGAACCCACTAAAATAAATGAATACTCGAATAATTTATTAGACCTTATCATTTGATGAAAACGATTTTGACACTAAACAATGGTGGAGCTTGTCCAAGTCTGTGCTGGGATGCAAAATTCACCAAGATATACCACCAATCATTGACGATAACAAGATCGTATCATGTATCACGGAAAAATGTTGAATTTTTAACTCATACTTTGACAGCCGATGCAAAACACATCCTGATGTTGATGCCCCACCTCTGCCCGATTTCACGTTCCGAACTGAGGCACGTTTACACAATATTACCGTTAATGAAGACAGTTTTAAGGAAGTTCTATCTTCCCTGAGACTATCCTCTGCATCAGGCCCATATAATATAGGAAATATCCTACTTAAGAACATAGCAGATATGATCTGTACACCACTTACAAAAATCTTTTAACTTTCTCTTAGGCTTTCCCTCTTTCCCGATGCTTAGAAGAGATCCATCATAGGTTCTGTCTTTAAAAAGGTCAACAGACAGATTAAAAACAACCATCGTCCTATTTCATTGCTCTGTAATGTTTCAAAGGTGTTTGAACGACTGGCCTTTTTTGCACTCTGCAAATACTTGACACAAAATAACCTTCTCACTTCCAAAAATTCTGGGTTTAAGGCCAATGACTCTACTGTCAATCAGTTTGTGTACATCCTACACAATATCTACAACGGCCTGGAACAATCCAAAGAAGCCACAATAATGTTTCTAGATGTGTCCAAGGCGTTTGATAAGGTTTGGCACCATGGCCTCCTTTTTAAACTTCGACAACTAGGTATCTCTGATAATCTTGTAGCATGGATTGATAGTTATCTCTCAAAACGTTTCCAACAAGTGATTATTCATGGACAATTTTCAGTATGGCTACCTATTGAAGCATGTGTGCCCCAGGGTTTCATTTTGGGCCACTTTTCTTTCTGGTCTACGTTAATGACCTAGTTGACAATGTTACATGTGATGTCAGACTTTTTGCTAATGACACCAGTCTACTTGAAACTGTTAATAGCCACCACCAAATCGTCTGATCATCAGAACAGTAATATCTCCTTTATACATAACAGGGGAAAGTTGTGGCGTGCTATCTTTAACGCATTAAAGTCTCTTTCTGTCACATTTTCAACCTTGTTAAACCACACCATCCACCCGCTCGTTTAGGAGACTCTAAAATACCTGCGGCAGACTCACACTCATCTTGGAATGGGGAAGGTCAGAATTAACTCTGAAGTGTGTATTCACCCCAATACACAACCAAATACACAAAAATTTGGAGGGCTAGAGCTGCGTATTTCCATTGGTTTGAATGTTACAGTAACCTTGAATAAACTGGCCACTTAAGTAGCTGTGGTTATATGATTTTTGGGAGGTATTTAGTTGCGCATCTAGATTTACTGTCTGAAATTTGGTGTTTCTATGTGCAGTAGTTTTAAAGTTATTAAGTTGCAAATTACAATGTAAAGTAATGGGAATACACAACCCTAGCCCTCCAGTGACTGTAGTGCCCTCTTTTAGGCAGGGCTAGAACCTTCTGTTTTTGTCCTTGCCTATTACTCTTGGTAAAAAATTATCCTGGCGTGCCCACATTGCTCGCCTTAACACCAAAGCTAGTCAGCGAAATGGCCCTTCTGCGTGGATTCAAAGATAAACTTTTCCGCAAAGTTCTGATTAAACTCCATTTAATTATGATTCGAGCAATTCTTAAATATGGTTATGTGCTCTTTGACAACTGTGGTCACGGCCTTTCTGATCTTATTGAATCCATACAGTTTGAAGCTGCAAAAATATGTACAGGCACATGAAGACACACATCACGTGCCAATCTTCTACGTGAAGGTGGTTGGACAAGACTCGCCAGCAGAAGGAAGTACTTTAAAGTACTTCTTCTTTACAACATATATCACAACTTAACGCCTTCCTATCTATCTGAACTAATTCCTCCAACTATCAATGCTCGAAACCTTTGCCACTCTAGCTCCATACGCCCCATTAATTGCAAAACTAATAGCTTAGACAAACCATTCCCTGACACTATTAAACTTTGGAACAATCTTCCTTTCGATATAAGAGACTCTATTTCCCTCCAAAAATTCAAATAAAAATGAAAGCAACTCCACTAGCAGTGGATAATGTTCCTGTTTAGTAGGCCCACGGACACAGATTTTCCAAAATTTGTCATACCCAGCTACGCCTAGGAGTCTCGAGACTTAACTTTGATCTTCTTAAAGTCAACATCATCGCATAACCTACATGTTCTTGTACCTACCCCACTGAAGATCTGCAACATTATCTGTTCTTTTGTCCAAAGTATTCAACTTACAGAATTAAACCTCTCAACTCCACCATCCCTATTATTGATCCCGGCGTCCGCCCAAATCTGATTATACACATAGCGAGTAAAAGACTAGCTCATATTCTTCTCTTTGGTGGTGACGAATTTTCCCTTCCCTTCAACATACAAATCTGTGATGCCTTCCACAAGTACAAGATAGACACAAAACGCTTCATATTTTAGTTCTGTTAGGGATGAGCAGTCATTTCCATTTAGTTGATGGCTGATTTACTTAAACTTTTTTTTCTTAAGTGTCTTTTATGGATCTCCCTTCCACGAGTCCGTATTATCGTGAACAGGGACGTATATGTATATGTATACATTCTACCTGTAGTAAACTTTTTTTTTTTTTACTTTGTTTTGCATTTTTATGGCTTTAACTATTTTGATTTTTGTATATGGGGTACATATCGGAAACATGTGTACAGCTTCTTCAGTAATTTTGAAACTTTGTTCTTGTTTTTGTCCTGTGTGTTTTGTAATATACATTTTTTGTGTCACTCCACGTTCTGGAAAATCCCCGATCAGTGACATCTCGATGTACTATAGGGCGATCCAGTTGAAATAAATATGTCTAAACTAAACTCAAAGTTGTTGCCTTGTTAATTCACATTCAAAACTGATGAAGCTACAGGGCAGTAAACATACAAATCCAGGAGGCAAAACGGTAGCGAAATAAAGCCCGTGGCATGAATTAAGAATCTGCTGTTAAAAAGGAAATGCCAGAGACAAAGATAGAATTCTGGATAAAACAGAATGTCAAGTGGAGCAAACAAACAAGATCTGGTCACATAATGAAGAACTCCAGCTTATGTGGGCCTGGTAGTGTATGTACACCTTTTATTGTAACTTCGATTCATTAATGGCTCACTGCTGACACTACTTACGGCATGGGCTGATGACAAACTGGTCACCATGTGGTAAACCAATACGTTTTGTATGACATGAGAGTAAGCAAAGAATCCCAGTGATGTACATATACATGTAATTGACCATGGCCTTTTGTACGCCTGGTCTATCACAGATGTGTAACAAGGCTGCTATTGTTTGTATTACTATGTCTGTGTGCCAACACAGACATATTCTTTCTTTCTTTTTTTCTTTCTTCCTTTTACAGGCCAATTTGTCCGACATTTCATTTGAAAAGTGTTACACGTAAAAACTCCAAACTTGGCATGATTATACTTCCATACATGAAGTCTTGAATTTTTGTAAAGAGGTTCAACGGTTTTGAATTTTATGCAAATTACGGCCATTTGATAATTAAAATCTTGAATATCTTCAAAACTATAATAGGTAGGACCTTTGAAATTTTCATCTAGCCATAACTCAGTCAATGTTTATCCAATTTTGATCATGTTGGGCT
>OZ026613.1:6162257-6174757 GCA_964020975.1 Hermodice carunculata
TCCTCGTCTTTAATGAATATTGTTGGACTTACCTAGTATATAGAGTATCAGGAGCGCGTTTCTCTGTTTGTTCATCGTGTATGTTCGCTTCACAATAGTCACCGTGTTGTCTTTTGGACGGTAATAGAAACATACCCATGCATCATTGTTTTATAGCGCGGTGGATATTAAACAAGCTACCCACGTTTTTGTGCAGGTAAAACTGCTCAAGTGTATCTGACCAATATTGCTACAGTCGCATGGCTGATTGGCTCCATTGCAAGGTCAAATTGGCAGCGTAAATATACTATTGCTACAACATGAAGGAACAATTTTGGCAGGACCATGGATTTCTATTTCCCCGACTGTACGTTTCGGAGCTCAGCGGAGCCAGGTGCTGCGTTGTTTACAAAACCTGGTTTAGCATAGAGACTCACCTCATGTCGACTGCAGAATGGTGTCTGTGGGTGGCCTTAATATAAGCGCACATTCATATCTATACAGCTCATCACATTCACCACCGGCTTTTGTGACAATGGAGACGCACTTGCCCTCCGGGCAAGGTTCCTATACGTATTCTTCCTCGGTCTCTCATTTTATATCGATATGCGCAGATATGACTGAATTCGTGTATAAACATTGGAGTTACACCAGCTGTGACCTAATAAACAAGCTACAACTTAAAACGCTCGATTCCTTCATATTGTTCAGGTGAAGTCTTTAAACATGAGTGTACCATATGCCGTCGCACGCTCTGTGATGGGGGTCACTCGATATTCCGGACTTATTTACATGTCAAGTATCACCCAGTATGAATGACAAGCAAACTTACAATGTACTTATCCTGCGTCCGAGGATGGCGAGTCTATTTATGACATTTTAGATTGAAATTCACTTGAGACATAATGGGTATAGGGTAATCCTTTTGCTGAGCCTACTGTTGACTGTCAATGCGAAGAACACGGGTAACTCTGTCGCGAACATTTTTATACGCAACGTCCAGCGTAAGCCTGAGCCCAATAGCCTACCCCCCCCCCCCCTTTCTTGGTCATTTATGTCATGGCTGTTGATATTTCATGAAATTCAACCCAAGAAGACCTATAAATTGACCATGTCAGACACATGCCTACAAATACGCTAGTCTCATTTAACTGTGCGTCATATTTCAAATTTTGTAATTGATTTGTATACACAAAAGAATGATTACCAAGATTGATTTTGACAGGCCCAAAGCTCCCAAGCAACTGTAAATAGATATCTAAGTGCAGAATTATCAGTGAAAACAGAATATAACATACACCCCCTCTCACATGTATATACATATATATATATATATATATATATATATATATATATATATATATATAGAGAGAGAGAGAGAGAGAGAGAGAGAGAGAGAGAGAGAGAGAGAGAGAGAGAGAGAGAGAGAGAGAGAGAGAGAGAGAGAGAGAGACAGACAGACAGAGAGACAGACAGACAGTGTGTTTTTACCCTGATTTCTGAACTTTTAGCTGCTGACCCACTGAGGCCTCTAAGGAGGTAACCTGCCTTTAACTCTTTCGTGACCAAATATGCACATGCATATTAATTTCCCGCCCGAACTGCATACCTGAGTGCCTAGTCTCTCGTGGCGAGATATGGCTAGATGGGGTCGGTACCTGTGTGGACAAGCAGTATGCAACTGGTTTAAACATATTTCATTTGCAAAAACGATATGCCAACAGGCACGATGCCTATATGAAGGCCTCTTGTACAGATTGACAACACAACAAAAAGTGGATAACATCTAGATGACAAATGGAGAACGCACAGGACATAACAAATATAATGGTAAAGAGGGAGAGACTAAGGAAATGGATGGGTGGGCGTTATTCCTCTAAATACATGGATATAAAATTGGACATAGCAACAATGAGTAGAATATATATGACTTATCTCTGTAAAATATTTGCCTTGTGTCTAATTATGTGGCTAGTTACGGGCCACATAGAACAGATAAACATTGAATCTTCCAGTGGTTCTAATATATTTGTGAACTGCTTGGAACAGATCCCGATTTCCAGAATTATTTTTGTTGGCAGTCCAAAAAGTAAAGTTTTTACATTGAAGTCTGCAAGGGGAAATGTTTTAGTTTGGAGTTTCTGTCGCCATAAATGTTTGTCGCATTGGAAAAAATAATGAAAAGGATATTACTAATATTTTGGAATAAAAAAAATACTCATTAAAGGCAGATGAACACTTTTTCTTACATATGGCTCCGGTAGTACTAGATGAACACTGGTTTGGCATTTGTGAACTTAAATTTCTCCAAAAAACAAAAACAAAAAACAATAAAACCAAACACGCGAATTTGTGAGAAATAAGCATATATCCCTGTCTGTGACAGTGATGTGACCCACGCGTACCTCGTGATCGCCAGGAGTCTAAATCGTACTTTGTGGCGGGAAATCAGTACACATGCGGAATATTAAGATTTATTCCATAGCTTTGCTTGGCAGCCTCTGTAGCTGGCGCCCAGATGTGCCAAGGAAAACTGATGACCCAGGCATGTGACTCTCTAAAACACATCTTTCAAACTTTATATAAAATTTCGACAAAACAACTTAATTTTCAAAGTTAAGAAAAACAGGTCAGCACACGACAGCTGTACATTCAAAGGTTTTTAATTCATCTATTCACTCACTCACTCATTCACTCACTCACTCACTCACTCATTCATTCATTCATTCATTCATTCATTCATTCATTCATTCATTCATTCATTTATTTATTCATTTATTTATTTATTTATTTATTTGAGAGCAAAAGTACCTGCTTCAATATGTGGAACCTGATTCAAAGTTAAAGACAGCGACTCGACAGCAATTTCTTTTGCAAACTATATTTTAATTTCATATCTTCATTTAGTTACTTGAAAACAAGGATATCACAATGTGAAAGTGAAACAAAGTTCCTTGATGAACTGGAAAAAGAAATTGTAAAAATCCGTAATTCTCATATTTTTATAGAAGGCGAAACTCTAAATATATTTTAAGTTTTAATTTAGCAGATTTACATATTTCTTTGCTATTAATATATCTTTTTCAGCGTAAAGATAATAAAATAAAATGTTTTACTGCATGATAACGCTCCCTTTATTTTCAGTTTTTAGAGTGGTAGCAGCTCTGTGTTACATATGTAACAATACGTATGGATGTAATAACAAAGCTACCATTAAATAGTAATTTTACAATAGGAGAAACCGTCTTAAATAAATATAGTCGATGACATTGTGATTTAAAGTATGTGGTGTCACACTGCCGTTTTATTTCACGAAGTATACGAGTTTCGTAAAAGAAACAAAAATACCCCCCCCCCCCCCAAAAAAAAAAACAAAAAAAACAAAAACAAAAAAAAAAAAAACAAAAAAAAAGCCAAAAAAAGCCAAAAAAAAAGAAAAAAAAACCCACAAAAAACAGACAAACAAACAAGAAAACCCCACCCCCTCCCCAAAAATGGCGTGTCCGAATGGCCTGACTCGGTGTTATGGAGACACAAAAGATGACTGGTGTTTATTCGTGTACTTACTAAACTGTTTTTATGGTGCAAAGCAATGTAGTCTTGACCGGGACAAGAGAAAATTTTGGTCGTCCAAGATAATTTTGCTAAAACTCAAAGATTCAAATTCAATCATGTCTTCATATAACTTTAACCTCAACTCAACGGTACTTGATGTGAATTACTCCATTCTCTTGTAGCTAGATCGTCTCGGACCTCCAATTGCCAAAATTGTCCCCCTCTATCTGCCCCAGTCTTGTGTGATCATGCTTCTTAACCTTCTTCCTTCCCTTTTTTCTCTTTTTTTTTTTTTTTTTTTGCTCCCTTCGAGGTTTCTTCCCTACCCCCGTCCCCCCTCCCCCCAAAAAGCAGAACAAATGTTCCACATCCATTGCGAAACCTTTTAAAACTTCTCATCATCTTTGTTAGCTCCGAGCAATGCACTGTACTGTTTGACATGTATGTGTTTCCTTTTCCACTTTTTTTTTTAAACAAGATGGACCGAACTCTTATGAAAATTGTCGTACCTACCCGTTTTTCAGGATCTAGCATCAGAGTTCTATTAACTGTATCCAGAGAAATGCGACTCTTACAGACACTTGCACCGGTAAAGTACAAAATTCCACTGCCCAGCTTGGTTAAATTCTCAAATATGACACAAAACAGCTCAGGTATACCAGGGAGAAAAACAAAAGTTCAGTGACGGATCACAAGTCCACCAGCTTCTTGAAACTTTGGCAGGTGTATCGTCTCGACGTGGACCGCGTCTGTGTTACACATCACAATGTCCACCAAGTATGAAAATATAAAAGTTAGTTATTTGGCCAGAGGGTAGCAACATTTCATTCATTTATATTTATATATGATTCTATACTACCTCGAAGTTTGCCTGTTAGCAGGTTGTGACATGAATGAATTTGAGTTTGTATTCCACGGCATCATAGTACGATACGGGGTCCTTTGAAGTTATGCGGCTACACTTCCTCATTTCCTCGAAACTCATTTACTGATCGACAATCATGTGCTTCCTTTACCGGTCAGGTACAGGAAACCCTTACATGGTGAAAATATGGGACTTACTTTTAAAAAAGTTGAATTTAAGATCACACGCACCTATAGCCTGTCGGCAAGAATCTCCGAATCGCAGACAAGGAATGACATTAAAGTAAAATGAGTATGCTAATTATTGTTGGATTGTCGCATCACGGCACATTTATGGTATCTGAACATGTATATGAATTGTGCATGTATAACCTGAATTGTCTTAATGAGAGTCTCCGTATTAATTGTCATGCAACTTAATAAGCTTAATATGTATTTTCTTCCTCTCTTGTCGATTTTCTTTTGCTATTGATACACATATTTTTTCGCACAAACTTACCTGGAGTCTGAAGTCCTGTCGGTGCCTGTGTCTTGTGTACAGCGATGTACTTGATTGTGCATAGGCCAACATGCAAAATTAAAAAAAATATATATTGATTTTAGTACCACTGCACGGCAACGGCACTGAAGTAAAAAAAAGTACTGTAGATGTCTTTATTTTCACATGTATAAATTCTTACATTGTTTTTGCATTTCAGGCATTTAACACAAGTTTTGATTTCGTTATCATGGATGTAGTTTCCCATTAAATGTGTCTTAAAATAGTGTTTAATTGTGTTTTGATTGTCCCAGTTTTATGCCATCAGCAAAATAAACAAACATAAAAATACAGGGAAATTAAGTGAATTTACGGTAATTAAATTGTAGGATACCATACGGAAAATCTATTCACCAACGACATTCTATTTGGTAGCAAGTGGCGTCGTTGAATCAGCACCGGACTTTGACCGTAATAGTAATACACTATAGAGAGTCCCCCATACTAAATTTGCATACTTTTTTCAAGAAAAAAATATTTATATAACATTATCATTTCTTTCCTACCGTAGCAGGCGCATGAAACATCACCTCAAAAAATCCTTTGAAGTCCTTCTATCAATATTCTTTTTCTTCATGTGTCTTTTATGAAATTATAGAGCAAGCTCAAAATTATATATATAGAGTACATTTTATGTAATAAACGACGGCCCGTACTTTTTTATGGTTAATAAAGAACACGATGTTCCAAGGGAACACTGGTAATGTGGTGGCAATATATTGGCATATGTTTATCGTATTTATGATTGAAATATCACTAGTTGCTGCAGCTCGTGACTTAAAGAAAACGGAAATTGAAGGACGCTTGACTCATCGCCAAAGTAAACGTTTTGGGATTTTTGTTTTGTCCTTATATGAGTGCGTTTGTTTGTATAAACTGTTAGCTTTAAGGTATTAGGACTCGGATGATCTTTCACAGCAAGCTTCAGCCATTCGTGAACTGTCGCGCGGCTATGTTACTAACTTAACTTACAGCAACTGCGTGAGCTAGGGGCTGTTGAACATGATGGAACCAATCTCATGCCTTCATTGGATACAATTGTTCGGAAATTTGGAAGAAAGCGTACGGATAATGAATCAAAAGCACATGTTTATAATTACCGGTCCATGCAAAAATGTCAAACAGATGCATAGTTTTTGGAACCATGTATTTGAATTCAAACATCAATGTTAGACACGTATTTATCACGAGTTGCGTTTGAACGCAAAATGAAAGACGATTGCATGCAAAGAACTAATTGATAATTTATAAACTGTTAAACGGTTCGCATTTAATGTAGGAGTGAATGTCATCAAATCTAAGAAAAACCCTGAGAGTTCACAGTTTATTTATGTCATCCTTGCACAAATCAGGGACTGAGCCAAATACTCGAATAAACCACTCAAATTGCTCATAATTTAACTCTTTGAGTGCCACATTTTTGTCAGAGTCAACAACTTTCCTCGGCGTGCTTTGGGATAATGCGCTCAACGCTCGCCGAGGAAAGCTGTTGACCTGGACTATTATATTCTATACAGGCATGCTACTTGAATGAAAGGTCTTTTCACAAGCTACATTGATCTAGCATCCTTATAATTCATTGCAGCTCTTTTTCAGTAGTTCGACTCTCGTTGCAGATGTCACTGAAAGAGTTAAAGAAAGGTGAATCAAGATAAGTCACGTTTAATTTTCAGAATAAGACACAAAAACCAGCTGGCACACTTGGACTTTCTTTAATTTCTGTAAAACTGTACAGAATATCTCTGTACCACAAGGCAGCCTCATCACCGTGCAAAAATTACAGTAACTTGAGGCGTTTTTAGATGACCCCCGTAAGTTAAATAACTTTTTGGCATGTGCGTTGCACATGACTTTCAGTCACCTATTGAATATTTGAAAAGACTGAATGGTCAGAGTTTGACATGTTAGCTTGACATTACTCACTTTTCCATTAAAAGTTTGATTTATAGCCATACCTAAGGTTAGCAGGAAGTTTTGGCCTTAGGGTCAATATTACTTTATCATGTTTACATACGAAGCAGCTCGTGGTAAAATACTATGGAGTATGTTAACGCCACCCACGGGACTTCTATACATAAAACAGGTCATGATGGAAGTTGTGCTCTGCAGCATTAAAATGATCCCCCCCCCCATTCAGTTTCCTTGTAAACAGTGCAAATGATAGCACGCTTATCTTTCCAGAGACCAAGGTCAACAACTTTCCTTGTTTATCCCACTCGCTCAAAAGCACCTGGGGAAAAGCTGTTGACCCAGTCTCGAACTTGCCACTGAGAAGGATTGCAATTCATACTAAATACTCGTCCCGCGCCCAATTTCTGTTGTTTGGGGCGGGGTCTAAACAGAGCTTGCCTGGTCCCCAGTGTATCTGGTATATATCCGTCCGACCAGAGACGTGCATACATCTGTGTGCACGTCTCTGGTCCGACATACTTGAAATGTCAATGATCTCAGCACTTTGAACTTGAATTAAGACACCCTTTGTCTACACTTTTTACATTAAAATGATGTGCAGGTGAGCTTGAATTGTGTGTGCCCGAGTCCAGCGTGCTATCCAGTACACCGCCAGGTTTGATACGTTTAGCGCTGTTTTGATCTCTGTCGCAGCATGTCTCTTGTCTGCCAATATAGAATGGGGACAGTGAGCGTTACAGGTGAAGTGCTAAGATCACTAACTTGGTCTGGGATGTTTTGCAGTCAAATCAAGTTCAATTGTTTAACCGTTTAAATTATAAATATATCTGAGTATGATATACTGGTATAAGTATGAGTTAATCTCCGTGAAGTCAAGTGTCTGAAAAATAGACTAATTGCCTTCGAATCGGAATCTATTTTTCATACACTTGGTTCCGCGGAGACGAACTCCTGCATATAAACTTTACCTTACGGCCTTCACAGGAACGGGTTATATTCCGTCACTGGGTGTTTGGTGTGAGCACGCGCGGGTAGTACCGGGGTACCTGCCCTTAGTACTTTCGGAGAATGTGGCCCACACCCCGGTGGTTTATTATATCTTAGCATTTGGTTTAAACATACTTTATTTATATATATATATAAAAAAAAAACAATTGGTCAACAGGCACATTTTCTATATGAAGACCTCTTGTACAAGCAGTGACGATACAGACATGGAAGTATTGAGCTGCCAGATAACTGAAAGTTGGTACATCACATTACCTACAGATAGGAGAAGAGGAGAGGAAAAGAAAAATAAGACTATTGAGCGAGTACATGTATAATCTTCCACACCTTAGTCTAGCGATGCGATATACAGTCACGTAGCATATTGCAAATTTAAAGTAACTAATCTCTTAGCATTTATCAGTGGTACATTCAGGTGCAGCTTATCTGGTAACAATATTTTTTATGTGAAATTCTCAGCTGATAAATGGAAAGTTGTATGGCAGGTAATCAGTTCGTGTTATAGTTTGCTTAAAGGGATGCCCTCTCGTACAGTGTTAAATGAATGCAGCTTTACCCCCTCCCCCCCCCCCCATTGAAGAGCTTGGATGCGTGCATAAATTTGCCATAATTTTATGGACAATACAGATACCAACGTTGAAGTACCCGATATCAACAGACGTTTCAATATTGTAACGTTGGTCCTGTATGTAAAAAAAAAAAAAAAGAAAAACACGATCATATTAATATAACTGGATAAGAGGTTTGCATGTAAATTCTCAATTATCGTTTGAAGCTATTCGAGTGACTGGTGTTTTTTTTTTTTTTTTTTTAATTGGTGCAAATGCATCATACAAACATATCATCAATATCTGGAAGAGCAGTTATACCCAATATATTTTCAATAATATTAGATATTCGTGATTCTTCAGATCAGAATACTTTTTTTAATCACTGTGACTTTGGCCATAGATTCATAGAGCACACGTAAAAACTTCAATGAACTCGTGGTCATTCAAAATTTTGAAAATATTAATTTACAAGTTGAAAAGTAGAAATACTGCGAATTATCACAATGGCAGATTTAACAAATAACGCCAGGTATTAATGGGTTGCACTTCAGTATTTCAGATATATTGTTATTGGTACAACCACGGAGGTGAATGCAACGCGTTTAATTCCATTATGCTTCTCGGCAAAAATTTGAAACAAACCCATAAAAGTTATTACAAGTATATGCATGTTACCCGGGATATGGAATGATCCTTGGTTTTACGCAGTATCGTTTACTGTAACCCCTCCATAGTAATTGGGGTATATGATAAAATATTTTCTTGGGGGAAAGGATGCTGTTTTCTTTTTGAACATTTGAGACCATTGTAGATGGCAGTTAACGAAGGTGCCGTGCGAAGGATATATAGTAACAGGCTCTGAGGGGTGGCGCGAAACCGCCTCCGGCAAGGACCGAGTTCGTCAGACAGCGCTTCATCCTCTCATTCCACATGCGGGCCAATATGATGCCCTTCGGCAAAGTCTGCTGAGTAGGTTTTCTTGCTCGTATAATGTTGTTTAACACTGGATTAAAGCTTCACTTCTTGAAAACAGTTAAGTCTTAACCCATATTTCTGTCCTGTGTGCAGTGATATCATTTTTGCATTGGTATATAAAAAGCCAGATTACATTGGTTTCGAATAGTAAAATACGACTCAGAGTCTTTACTTTATCATGCTTTCAGATGTAATTTGGAAATGTCTCAAGATAACCGATCTATTTGGCTCAACTTAATACGCGACATTTTGGCTTCATTTGATTTACAGGAACTTTGGAATAATTTCGAATCTTTCGATAACTTTCCTTCTAAAAAAGTTAAAACACGCATTACAAGAAAATTTGAAAGTCACAGGGAAGATGAAATTTCTCGACAAGACAATGAATCAACTTTAAGAACCTATGTATCATTTAAAACAGATTTTGAGTTTCAACAATATCTAGAGGTTGTGAGAAATTTTGTCATTCTCACAAGTGCTCACAATCTTCAAATAGAAATTCGTAGACACAAGCGCCCGAACAAAGTTCCTGTAAGCGAACGTTTCTGTGAAACATGTCGGAGATCGAAGATGAGTATTATTTTGTTATGATTTGTACCTAATTTGAAACTCCCCGGAAAAAAACTAATAGACACATTAAAGGAAATATTTGCTGATTTTGATTCATATAATGTTCAAGATATGTTTGGTTTTATTATGAACTTAATAGATCTAGAATCAATTAAAGTCTTTAAAACTTTCATTACAGATTGCATTGCAAGAAGGGATAAAACATTATAGACTCCATACACAACACTTTACACGCTACATTTCCGCATCTGCATTTTTTCTGTTGGAAATCCCCCTTCTTTCTTTGCTTTTGTTGTGTGGTGTTGTATAGTATTGTAAGTGCTTAGTCTGTGTATTTATGTTGTTTATGTCTTGTATTTGGCAGGTTGCTTATTAAATCAAAATAAATGTATTGAAGCGCAGTCAATAAAGGTTCATTTCATTTCATTTCATTTCATTGTCGGTCACCAGCGAGGGGGTTGAGTGTTAAGTATATAATTCACGAGGTAGAAGAGGGAAAATGCGTACACCTAAGGTGAAAAGTCATCCTTGATAACGCCAGCTGCTTTGGTCTCAAGTTCCTCCGCCCCATGTTAAGCGTATGAGAACTATAATAGCTCTTGAGGACGTAAACCCTTTTGGAAACAAAGCTCTAGTTACCTGGCATATCGGTGAAAGAAAAGTGACTACAAAATCTTCGTTCAGGCATGTCAAATCCGTAAAGATACCAAATACTATACGAATTCTAAGGGTACCTACCACTGCAATTAGGGCTAAAATCCTTAAAGTAGAGGGATGCACTTATATGTGGGATGAATTTTACCAGTCGGCGTAATGCTGGCAATTTTGGCCAACTTCAAAGGTTAATTCAATGTTTGAGTAGACATGTAATGTTATGGCAGTTGGTGCCGATAATGACGAACTTTTTCAGCGGCGATTGCAGTCGTGACTCCTGGTTGTGTTGTCATACTGTACTCGTTGATCTCATGTTTGTGATATGTTTTAATACTCGTGCATCAAGTGTCATTTGGGACTAATGTATGTACACTTTATTTATATTTTCAAAATGTTTTATTGGTCGGCAGAATATCTTAGTCGAGCCCACGTTATTCTTTGCACATATACCGGCATGGAAAAAAAAATATTTTATGAGCCGAAAAAAGCAGTCATCTAATCCTGGACAAATCCACTTCGGACCACATTACCCATTAACGATGAATAAAATTCATCATTTATCTACTCTCACAATATGTCTCTCTAATAAAGACGTGGTGTGTCATACATTTAATTTTCTACATACATGACCCTCAGGCAGTTAGAAAGTCATCCTATTTAGTGTTTCAGACCTAAATCAGCACCGAAAATTCTTATCTGGACAATCAGGAAGCCCCCCCTCCCCTAAATTAAGTGTTATCAGAAGCTGAACATCCACGGTTTATCGGGTCTTCTTGTCTTCTTTTGATCTTACGTAAGTCATTATATCAGTCTTTACTTGAACAAAAATGTTTTAAAACTGCGTTGAACGCAATTGAAGATCTGTTGCTTGTTGATGCCAGTCCCCTCTCCGTAACCTATGCACCCAAGCATTAATTTTGATTCTGACCCTTACCTGGTCAGAATGTGACTGAGTCAATAGCTTTCATTGGCGCGGCTTGGGCGCATTGCGCCCAACTCGCGCCAAAGAAACACATGATGAGTGCCTTTATAATCGGTCCTATAAATAAATCTCGGCAAAAATGTTTCTGGTTACAATAAATTTAAATAAAGACATTGAAACAAGACAATTTACATCTGGGCGCTTTCGGGCGATTTGAGCGGAACAAAATTGAATCAGATCCTGCTCAGAACAGTGCCCAGGTGTGTGCACGAACCTAAAAAAAAAAAAAAAAAAAAAAAAAAAATGAGTCACTTGATCGCCGCCATTTTTCATTTTGGTCTGTATGCAATAGCCTTTCGGAAAATGCATCACGAAAATCAGAGCCTTAGATGCACGCGACAAAAAGGGTCCGAAGGCTTGAGATAGAGTGGGACACCTTTTACTTTCCCGAAGGTCCACCTTGTTTGCATGAGAGGATCTGGATTTATGTAGATCAAATCAGAGCATGCAAGCGCCCAGCTGAATGCTTGCATACAAATTAATGTGAATGTGCTGAGTCATAAGCTAACTAACTGTTGGTGTATATAAGATCATAACAAATATTGACACTGCTGTTTAAACATCTTTTGACAATCAAAGTGGCCATGGAAGAGGAAATAATTTAATCCCTGGCAGCAGAGAAATTCGAAGACCACCAGAAATGTGTTAACCCTTTCCCGCTCAAAGCGTTCCAAAGCGCCCGGGTGTAAACTGTCGTCTGCCATGACGTTTTTACTTAAAATCTCTCCTGACTGTAGAAAACATTTTTGTGACATTTGTATGCAAGTCCATTCATGACGGCACGCCCTAGGTCAACAGCTTTTCTTAGCACGGGCTGGGTCCAATGAGCCCAACCCCCACAAAGGAAAGCTATTGACTCGTATTCTGACCAGGGATGGGATGAAGTCAACAGCTTTACCCGGGCAATTGTGAG
>OZ026613.1:6177257-6319757 GCA_964020975.1 Hermodice carunculata
GGGATTGCAGCAAGGAACTTGACAGGAAGGAGGGCACAGTCATGTATTTAGCAGGGCAAAATGTGTATCTTTTTATAAAAAGAATTACAGAAAGCAAAAGCATAACTGGAAAAGATGATTTGCTGCAAAGCAAATCAGTGTGTGTGTGTGTGTGTGTGTGTGTGTGTGTGTGTGTGTGTGTGTGTGTGTGTGTGTGTCCAAAGCATATTGGTATGGCAATGTACAACTAGTCCATAACACAGGAGCAGAAGTTGCAATGGCATCTCTATCTATTTTACCTTTGAAGTTATTTGTCTGCTTAACAGACTTTCTGGAGGGCGATAGACTGTTGGCCCCCCGAGGCAATGAAGTTTTTCAAGATTTAACATTTCTAACGGTGCTACTTAGCATAATTTAAATTGCTGCAACTTTTTATTTTTAATTCATTAGATGCACAATGGTCAACAACCCCTTCCTAGAAGTTAGAATGGCATCTCTATCTGTTATAGTGTTAAAGACATTAAAGATTAAACATTTCGAATACTGCATAAAAAAATGCTGCAAATGCTCTCATGATGGTGGAGGCACAGATCTGTTTACAAGCGACATAATAAGCAAGAACATCCGCAGTGACTTACGAATTCCTGCTATTGAAACTCTTTGTCTGGTTGGTCAATGAGTGCTGTCTGTGATATCCAGAGCACACTCAATTATTGCATAAAATTATTGACTGTGGACCGGGTTAGAAGTCCGGCCGTAGCAAAGCGGAAGTTCAATAGGACAACACCCACATGTATTATCATTACTAGTCCTCGAATTTCACACAACATCCGTACACATATATAAAGATACTCCAATTTCAAAGAAAGTGTCCTGAGTCAATCGTCGGTATATTGCTTTGGGTTCATCTAAAAATATCTGATTGACGCGCTTTAAAAGCCTAACAACTGTGTTAATAATACCAGTCCTTTCTTTCAGCTGTCCAAATAAGTCCAATAAAGAACAGTATAAAATGGAAAAGCAAACCGGAAAGGTGCCGCGGCACGCCATGCATAAAGATAACTTTGGTAGAATACGAATTACTTCTTTCCGTGAATAAAGTTGCGTGGTCAGTTTTTTTCGGACACAATGCTATTTCTACTAGAAGTCAAAGGTAATTGAGACTATTCAGATTAACCAAAAGATTTTCCTGTGATTTTTTTTTCAAAATTATATATACATATATACATATATATATATAAACAATCGTTGCATACCGCGGCATGTTATTTATCATTTATTACAATGGGAACCAGTAAAGAAAAGCGAGAAACACCGTTGATATTTGATTAAAAAAAAAAAGAACTTGACAAGTATTCTTTCGATCAAATTTCTTTAGAACATAGATAGAACAAACAATATTGCTTGTTATTTATCTTAACTACTTACTCTATATTTATTGATATCAAAAATTTATTTTATGATATTAATAATTCATTCGATGTTATCTATGATTATTTATTGATATCAAGTTTTCCAGTATTCCAACATTAATTTGTGTTGATACATTAAAAAAAGTTTTAAAAATTTGAGAATCGTGATGTAATGCTAAATGTTATTTGGCACTTGATTTTCTTCTTTTCGTTTAGCCTTGTCAGCGGACATTGTGCAGCAAGTTATATGGACCTCGGAGAGATTCTTTCTCTAAATTAAACTCACACATCTGACATCACAGGCTAAAATAAACTCGACACGAAGCTTTACAAGACTATCAAGGTCTGTTTCAGTTCTTAGAAATGCATTCCGCGTACCTTTACGACATACATTAATTTTACATTGCAACTTTATTGCGCATTTCATACATAGAAAATTCATTGCCAATTAAGGTCAAATAAATTAGAGCAGACATTGGTAACATCTAATATATGTATACAAAAGACTGAAAACACATGTTGTGAAACGTTGTAGTATCTTTTGGCAAAATATATATTCGTGAAAATGACGCGGTCTCTTCCGGCCAGCATAATTGCAGCCAGAATTTTTAGATATCTTTCGAAATGTACCAGCCCAAACGATTTTCACCTTTCTGTCTATAGTGACACTGACTTGCCGGTGACCCATTCCGTGCGAATTTCATTTACCTGCCTGTCTGTGCGGTGATGCCTGAAACTATGGATTTTTTTTTTTTTTTTTGGTCATTAATAAATATTAATGCTCTCCAATATTAAAGTTAACGAATATACGTGTATGAACATATCGACGTATAAACTTGAGGTATATCATCAACTACCAAGGGATAAACATTTATATTTCACTTTTGAATTTACGTAATATTGTTTTTATAGCCCGCTTGTGTGCATGTGACCTATTCTAATTTTATTTACTTTTTAAGGACAGAATGGACAGTGATGTGACGGCTATAGTCGAAAAATGAAGTCAGCGTGAAACCAGGGAATCGTGTTCTTTTCCACAGCTGAAATGCAGAATGGCAAGACCAATTATGATATAGGCTGAAAGTAGAACGATGCTCTATTCATACTAAACTGATTTTATTGGATATTGAGTTAGTCAGATATCAAGAAAAACTATGCAAAAGTGACAACATTCTTTAATATCGAAGTCTGTTCACTCAGGCACAAAGGGTCAGAGGCAAGGCGTACAGCTAGCGTACGGGGGGGGGATATGCCACCATGGCTCCTAGCTTATCCGTTAAAGAATATACAGCACTTAAACGAAATAAAAACATCAACACTACTGCTCATGGGAAGATGAGAATTTCGAATCTTGAATTCCAGATTACCATACATTTTAGCTTGTTGAGAACTTCACAATCATAATCATAAAATCTCATTTCATTTTTGCGTAAAAAATAGTTATATACTTCAAAGACTGCGGAAAATTCCTGGCTTAACATAACATCATCCATGAAGAAAAGACCACCCACGTTTATTTCTTCAACATAAAGTCTGACCTCTTTTTCTTCTGGACTGTTTCTATGATTTAAGTTTATGAGCCTCTTGCATAGTTGCTGCTCCCACGCTGAGAATAAACCAGACTTCCAGGACATTGGCAATTACAAATTTATTTATTCTCGATATTAAAACATAAACGTTAGCTCACGGATTAAGTATAAGGGAGTATAGTGTTTTAGCACAGTCATGTGGACTGAAATCAAGAATTATGACAGCTATCATTAAAACTAAGAGGTAACTAATTTCCAAGTAGCAAGCAGAGCGCCAACTGTTAGAAGCAAAAATAAAAGTACATAATGATTTCTTTCCTGCAAATGTGATTGACTGTAGGCGCAGGGACATTTAAGCTCTTTACAGATTTGTCTTGATGATTTGAAAGTTTGAGACTCGTTTGAAATTATCAGAAAGGCTGCCTCTTTACAAAATGTTGGGGCGGTGGTACCTGAAAATAATTCTACAAGAAGCTCTGGTTCGCCCTTGTATACTTTTTCATTTTAGTGGGTCTATTTAGTCAATGATGTCGCATGTAAAACATGGACTAAGGCCATGTATATAGCCTTGTAAACTTCCACGCAAGGCGCCTGTCGGTGTCTAGACAGCTTCAGGCTGTACACGGTTGCTTTAGACAAAACATCATTGTAGGAACATTGTGGCATTATAGACGCATGAAGTGTCCGTACCCAAATTTATTCATGTTTCACAACATTTGTCTTCCCTGTGAAGGTTCATACCAATGGACAGTAATTAAAATAAGAAAGAATAAATGTTTGTGGGTTTTTATTTTCGTGCAAATTCTATTTTCTTGACAAGATACCTGGCGAGTCCATCTGCGACATTTAGCTGTCTGATTGCTTTGGCACAGAATGTTCACATACATAAAATATTAGCATCTCAGCATACGTCGATACAGCTCAGCGACATCTTGTCAGATTTCCATGTGCCTATCTTGTCTCTATTGTCCATTCTGTACTGTTTCGGTCCATTGAAACGGAAATGAAATCGTGTCTTGTAAAGGCCTTTATTGTAATGAAGTAACGCAATTCGACATGTTCTGTGACATTTGTAATCATTACGGATACTTTCCCTTTGAAGCTAGCCATCATCAGACGATGACCGGACGTACAATGAAGTCACACACACACACACCTTCCATATGTATATATATATATATATATATATATATATATATAATTTCAAAAACATAATACAGGTCCATAGAAGTAGAAAAAATAATAAAATTATGACATATCTTTGTAATATATGCATCACAGATATTATGATCTGTTAACACAAACATTATGTGCGGGGTGGGTGGGTACTCCCATTGATGACCACACTGGGTATGTTTCGCTCTTTACAGCGATACTTCCCTGACAAAAGTCCAGTATTTTGCTAAAAATTCCGGAGAAAGGGCATTTCCTCTTTCATGGTCTAAAATTTGGGAAAATTTCTCTAACTGAGGTCAAAATTTTCTTCCTGGAGCACTTTTCACGCCAATTTGGGACCATGTTTTCTGCTTTTTCGGCACAAAAAAATCCGAAATAAAGGTATCGCTTTTTGAAAAAGTGCGCTAACAAAGCATGGGTTTTTTAACAGTCAAGCTGCACTCCACCACCAATAATTTGGTGGTGGAGTGCAGCACATAGCCTCCCCCCCCCCCGAGGGGGGGGGGGGGAGGCTATGTGCTTCTCATAAATACAATAGCTACGGGCTATATTGTCGTATAGGTGCAGCATATTACACCAATGTGTGAGCACTTCTGAGCAGTAAAAGATACAGGAAGAATTCAATCAACTGCCACGGAGTTCAAGTCTTTGGCAAAGGATGGATATCTGTATTACCCCAGAGCGAATAAAATGTGTAGGATCTATTGGATACCAGCATAGCACTTGCACTACAATGTCAAACATAGCCAAAGAATCTTCTGAAAGCATTGTTATAACTGGCACGAAGTTAAAGCACTGAGCTCTGAGAAAGGATGCCAACATTGCTTGGAAATACAATAGGAATGAAACAGCATCATTAAACATCATTTGGTGCATTATGAAACTTCTTGGGCAAATTAGTTGCCAGCAAGTGAAACATCGTAGTCTGACGTTCTGGATTCTCTTCCTCTTTACACGAACTACACACACAAAAAAATCCAAGATACTTGTGTACATTAAAACACGGGAGCATTTTTCTGTCACGAAACTGGGAGATTTTATGCAATTTGAAAGATGAGACTGAAAAATCACATAGTACGTATTTTTTCAGAATTAAACAAAATATCAAACTTCTAGGCATAAGCTTAACACGTATGGATGAGCTTTTGTAACCCTTTCGCATAGGGAGAAAGAATCAGATCATCAGCACAGAAGTGGTTAATCAAAGTTCCGTTGCGGCCTTTGAGCATTCAATTTTACTGTTCCCGTTAGAGATTAAGCGGCTCTGGGGATAGTATACGGCCTTGATGTAACAAAGTTTAAAAAAAGAGGGAGAAGAAAGAAAAAAAGAAAGAAAGAGAGAAAGAAAGAAAGAAAGAAAGAAAGAAAGAAAGAAAGAAAGAAAGAAAAACAAGAGAGCTGTGTGAACAGCCCATGCTCAGCTGACCCATAGATTCATCACACTTGTGGTTCTGTGAACTTGGTATAGGACAAAATAGGTAGACACTAGCCAAAGGTACATCCCTACCAAGTTTGACACGGTCATCAATAGGAAAGGTGTATAATAGATAAATACCCGAATTGAAAAATTAATTAAAAATAAAAAATCGACAGCAGTGTCACCTGGTGATCAACTTTGTTTGACCTTTTCAGAAGGAAGATATCCACCAAGTTTCTGCTCAATCTGACGGACAGTTGTGGGGAAGAAATTGAAAATAGCGAGAACTAACCAAAAAAATCATTCAGAAAATAGACAAAAATATAGCCCCACCTGGTGCACAAATGAAGAACTAGGAGTCCCTAGGAGTGTTACGGTGTGATACCAAAACAATTTGGTTAGCGGTTTCGCAGAAGAAGATTTTTTGAGATTTGTCCCAAAAAGAACAAAAAATCAAAAAAAAAAAAAAAAAAAAAAAA
Source organism: Hermodice carunculata (assembly GCA_964020975.1). Classification (NCBI taxonomy): domain Eukaryota; kingdom Metazoa; phylum Annelida; class Polychaeta; order Eunicida; family Amphinomidae; genus Hermodice; species Hermodice carunculata. Next base: position 6,183,250 of record OZ026613.1, read on the forward strand.
AAAAAATCACTGGAGCATGACTATTTGAACAAATTTGTAAAGACCCACCCAAGATACATGGCTAACAAGTGTGAAGTGAATCTGGCTCATGATTTCGGAGAAGTCGAAAATGTGAATTGTTGTCAGACGACGGACGGGAGGACGGACGACGGACCCTCACAAAAGTTCAGCTGACTGACAAGTCAGCCGAGCTAAAAAAAAAACGAGCAGAGAAATTGAAAGCCATGTGACACAAAACTGCAGACAAGAATACCACACAGCTAGAATACGAACAATTTACACTGCACCTCACCTTTGCCTAAGTAATCAAAAGTTTGGCATGATTTACACGGTCAAATGTTTTGAAGGCGTCCATTCTAGTGTAACCAGAAAAACACATCAAGCTAGAATAATTCAATAATATTTTTCCTGGTAAGGAAAACTTATCAGCAATATTTTTGTTGCTTGAGCCACTTAATGGTGCGATACAGAACGTAAAAGTGAAAAATATTAGTCACGCGATATGAAGAATCTATCGTCACATGTAACTTTATAATTTTATTCCAAATTTCTGAATTAGTTTTCGGTCGATAGACACATGCCGTTGCCATCTCTATGTACAGGTTATTACAAATTTCATTTTACACATCAATATTTTGTAGGAGGCTATATGATCTATATAGGGACGTGAATCAGGCATCTGGATACGACTCGTGATCCAATATCGACGTAACTGCCCTTTTGTAACACCGATGTACATAGTCGTAATTTTACGTATAATTTACAGGGGCCTCAAATGAATACTCACCCTACAGGGGTAGTGTAATACATTAACGGAGTTTTCCTTCAAATTAAGCACATATGTATATGGCTGTACTGATTATTAAGTCTGTATGCAAACAAAGACTTCTTGTTTTCCGTCAAATACTTATTTATTTATTTATTTATTTATTAGTTTGTTTGTTTGTTCGTTCGTTCGTTCGTTCGTTCATTCACTTATTTATTTATTTATTTATTTATTTATTTATTTATTTATTTATTTATTTATTTATTTATTTATTTATTTATTTACTTACTTACTTTGTCTTCAGTTTTTCCCGGCAGCTATCGTTCCGAAAAGTACCAAACTTGGCATGGTTTTGTCCGCCTGCTTAGGCCAAAATTATCAAGGTACTGGCACTAAATGATCTCCTACAGGCTTTCTGCTATTCCCAGAATTTAAACTCCTTGAACATTTAAATACATGAATGAGAAAAGCAGAGCTGTTTTAATTTTAGAAAATACAGGTTAATATTATTATTCACCAACATACAGCTTGTCAGATTAAAGAGTATCTCAAAGTGTGGATATTTTCGGGCAAAACGGACTGCAAAAAACTGTGGTAAATGGTTGAAGACGATAAACAATACGGTGTATAGCGTAAACACTGCCGAATAATAATTGATGCCAGGATAAATAGAGACATGCAGTCATAGTGGGGTATTAAGTCTAACGGCCCAAGAAAAGCATACAGTTTATTTTCAAAAGTTCTAATTTACTTTTTTTCCCCCTATCTTCATTAGAGTTTTTACTGTTTAACTCATTCCACCCTAATGACGCTTTTTCCCGCCAATATCTTAATGTCCTCTGCTAATTGCATTTTACTAATTTAGGGATTATTTTTCAAAATTTTTGATGAAACTTGCATGGAGGATCATTCAAAATTATATGCCCATGGTCAACAGCTTTCCTTGACACGCTCTGGGCGCAATCGCCCAGAACGTGCCAGGGAAAGCTGTTGACTTGGTCTTCTATCAGGGTGGAATGAGTTAACATTGTCTAATGATGTAGTGGTTGTGCATAGGTGTGCACTTGTCCGTTGACAACGTATGGAAGGACTTAACACTTTCTGGAAGAGTTGTCCGATGAAATTTGTGACATTGAACAAATGAAAATCAATAAGTCACTCAAAATGACACACGGCAGTCATCCAGTGGCAAATAGGCCTAATGCAGACTGGATCAAGTTCACCAAGCTTTACTGAAGGTAGTATGTAGGACTACATCTTATCATTAGAGGTACCCAGCAGTAGTTATCACTATCAGTCAGGAAAGTAAACAAATAAACCGATTCACATTTGCCTTGTAATTGCATATTCAATCGCCTTGCCAATTCGGAGTGACAAAACCGTAGGGTTGCTATGCGACTGTCGATTGTTTAAGGAGCAAGTGTGTATTCTTTGGATTATGACGATTACACACATATATGATTTGTTATCCTGACGCAAAAATATTTTGAGTTATGACCAATTAAAGTGGGATTTTTGTGTGTGTGTGTCTTACCTGTCCTTAAACGCCTGGTGTTGGGCATGTGTACGAGGTAACGGGGGGTGGGGATGGGTGGGGTGGTTATGGTTTTTTCATGGGGGGGGGGGTTATTGAAATACTAGACGGTAGTCAAGCTGGTATTTGCTGCCATATCCCAATACATGATTCATGTTCTGAGTCCTGTATATGTTAATCCTGCAGGTCATTTTTCAATTTTGCGTTTGATGTCATGTGAACTATGTATTTACGTGATAAAATAGCATCTATCAGTTTTGGTTCGATATAGGCCCACTCCGAACCCATAAAGATCTCTTTGCATCCCAAATCTTCTGCATGCTAAGTGGATGCACGATCCACCGGTTGAGATAGATAGGTGTGGATGGATCCACCTGCGAACTTGTCGCTGCTTCGTACAAACTGATAAACTGAACTGAACTTTTATTAGCAGTCATTTAAACATGTACATACATAAATCATGACATTTTGCTAAAGAAAAGTAAAATATACATAAAGAGAACAGACAAGTATTTCATTAAGACAGTACACGAAAGAACAAATACATTTAGTGTTACAACAGCACAATCACATGTGACACATGAATGACAATAGGTGAATGAATTGAATGCCAAAATGGTTTGGTATACATTTACTTAACCTTTGCCAGGATCGTCCTCAGGTTGACAAACTTAAGAGGGTACCTGGTTTGAGGAATAATAGCCTTAGATGCATATTTATTTTGCAGTCATTAGAGAGTTCATAATGTTTTGTCTTTTATGGAAATTTAAAGTATGTCTGTATCAAAAAGGTATGTAGCTTCCTGTAATGATGCTTTCTTTAACGTTATAAATGTTCATGGCACAAGATAGCAAAATACAGCAATTAAAGACTACTGTGAAAACGTTTATTTTCAAGGGCATTTATTTTTACGTTTTTTTTTTTTTTTTTTTTTTTGCATTTTGGACCTTTCGCAGAGACATTCAATTTAATATTTTAGTTGAACGTTCAATCAATGCCATGTTTAAAACTTTTTTCCATTGTGTTCTTAATTTCACGATTCCGAAGCATTAGCAGAAATAAAAACACGGAAAATTTAAATGAATTCACATTCAATTTTTCTAAAGTTTCTTCAGGGACCTGCTATAACAGGTCCCTGGTTTCTTCTTGCTGTGACATCCCATAGATTACTTTAACAGGATAACAGGCAATAATACAACACCGCATACCTGTATTGGAAAGAGAGCATTTTTGTTTCCAGACTAGTGCATGGGTGCCCAGCTTTATATAGAGTTGAAGGTATTCAAAAGTCAAGTGCTTTCAGTCCGGCATATGAAATACCTTTTTCCACGGTGATGGACTTGGGTATTCCATGTGGATGTCAAAGTATTTGGCATCTGAATATGCTTTAAGCCCCGTTGAAAAAAAAATCCCTACCTGTATGCACTTACGCGGAGTTTGTTGGGCATGTAACAGGAAACACAGGATTAGTTTTATTTGAGGACAAATGATTCCCGTTTATTACAAGTTCACAGACAAGCACAAATCGCCTCAGCTTTTACCACATCACAGCAAAATACGGGCCCACTTTTAATAGTTGTCTCAACTCGTTCAGTGGCAGCTACGATTGAAGTGGATTGAAATAGGGATGCTCGATTAACGTTCCTTGTAAAAAGACCTTTACTTCAAGTAGCAGCATGTCTACCGTTACAATGAATATGAGTCCAGGTCAACAGCTTTGCTCGAAGACAAAAAAACTGTTGATTCGGTCCGAAATGCATCACTGAAAGCGTTAATCCGGACATTATCCGACAGCGAATTGAGTTTGACCCCAAATAGCTGAATGGGTCAGAGCTTTAATGTGTGTATGGTATCAACAAACCGCCGTAGCTACAACCGAATTATAGATTATACAATTCTAAGAGGGTGGGAAAGGGGTTTCCCGTACTGGCGTACTGGGGCTTTTTATTTACCGTACTGTCGTACTGGAAGCCCTCTTATTTTACGTACTTCGTACTATTCAAAATTTTAAAAGATTTTTTATTTTCCGTACTGCGTACTCTAGAAAAATAATTACCTGTACCAGCGTACTGAACCCCCCCTTACCCCCCTTCTTCTAAAACCTACAGATCTGAATATGAAAGGCGGCATTGTAGCACTGTCGACCAGGCTAAAGATACAACGTTGTCGTCGTAATGGTGACTTTCTGTTCACAATTTTGGCAGAAAAATTATATCATTAGCGGAAAATTATTCACATAAGGTATGTATCATTCTGTCAAAAAAAATTGATGTATGTAGATCAGTATTAGTTTGACAGAACTATGTAAAGGTGTGGTACATATTTTTTTACTGCGACTTCCCATATCGTAGCAGACCCGTAATAATGGCCCAGGAGGAACCTTTAATTACAAGCCTGTGGCTGCTGTGGAATGTTTCATATGGCAGAGAAGTTATTTTCAGACAACACAAAAGTTGTGTCAGATAATTTCAATATTTTGTCTGTTTTCAGCAAACATTATGTCTGACAGTGTATTTTCTGAAACGTGTGCGGCTATTACGTAAGATAATTGGCTTTTGATTGCCCACCTTTTTGGTGGGGTCGCACTCAAACGTCATATGACACCAGCCGCATATATCCCCACGAATGGTTTTCTAACTTCAACGTATCTTCACAATTGTAGGAAATAGTGCAATTATACTTTGTAGATTAATTTTACATTAGACTTCAAACATTAATTCTACACTGTTCTTATTGCACACCAGCTGCATTGTGTTATTAAAGGGTAACATATAAGTATCAGTATTGCTGGTTGCGGGCTAAAGAAATATAAATGAACAGTGTTACAGTGACGTTTGTACTTGTTTTTAATTAATGGACGTCGGCCTGCATGTAACCGATAAGATATGGCCTCCAATTAGAATTTATAATTATACTTTTGCATAAAAGGTCCCTATTCAGAGTACAAGCCGCTTGGTTTGACATTCAAAACAGGTTGAATTTTGAGGCTACTTTTTATGATGAAATGTCAGGATATTGATATAGGTTACCTCATACAAACCTTTTCGGCGAAGCAGGCCTATTTCAAAAATGAGAGCTCACAATAGTTTTCGAAGATTTAGTTTGATGAATGAGTTTGTTGGTTTTTTGTGGACCTTGTAAAAGAGCATACACTATATTGTTATGTTTGTGACAAAATAGCAGGAAACAGATGCTACGAAGGAGAGTGCACAAACTTGGTGGAAGAACAATAAGCATATATAACATAAGTTAATATATAAACATACAACAATATAAACGCAAATTCAATAAACACAGTTTTTATACATGCCACAGTATATCTTGCAAATGCAATAAGCATACAGTAAACACAACACAATTACCAATATAATAAACTAAAAGGAGGACCCTCATTGTGTAGGATCGTATGGAAAGCCTCGATCTTTAAAACGCGTTTGGGAAAAGGATTTTCGTCCAGTGCATCTGTTTAACCCATGATTTTTCCGGCTCGTGTTAGCGCATTCTCGTGAAAATATTTAAAATAGAACTATTTTTTTTCAGATTCAAAATTTGACACAGCTTCGCACATATCCATGAATTAGGACGCTGTGCTTTCTGGACCGCTGCAATCAGCAGGGACCACGGCCACAAATGGTCATGTCAATCCATGTGTGAACCTATTCGTTTTAAATGTAGGCTAATAATAGAAATGTAATAGAAAACTTCCTTTCGTATCGTCCATATTTCTATGTCAATTTTTGAACTTAATTCCATCTCACTGTTGTGATATTGTTTCTGAGCACACTAGTTGTCACTTAAACATAATGACAAATTTGAAAATCTAGTCTTCAAATAGTACAGTTGTGATCAGAGTTGACGACCCCAAAATCAATTAACCATATTATCAAACCTATGTGGTAACGTGCCATAAGCTACATTACTAAATGAATAAAAAAAAAAAAAAAAAGTAATTATAGCGAATGAACTCCCCCATGTCCCAGCTCAATTCATTATAACACAACATAAACAAGCAGCACAGCAACACACACACACACACACACACACACACACACACACACACACACACACACACACACACACACACACACACACACACACATACACATATTCATGTATTTTCAGCTGGTCACGTGACGCATAGTCATACCATGCATGCCGATATAACTTTACTTTGTACGATTCCTGTGCCATTTTTAGCTCAGCTGAATTGTCAGTCAGCTGAGCTTATCGTATGGTCCTCCGTCCGTCCATCCGTCAGTCGTCCGTCAACAATTCACAGTTTCGACTTCTTCTCCGAAACCGTCAGCCAGAGCCACTTTAAACAAGGTGGGGATGTGCTTTGGGTGCGTGTCTACCAAGTTTGTTTAAATGGTCACGGTCCATTGGTTTTTGGATTTTTTTATGATTTTTTTTGTTTTTATTTTTTGGCAAATTTTTAAAACTCTTCTTCTCCGAAACCGCTCACCCAATTGCTTTGATATCACGCAGGAGCACTCCCTAGGACTCTTAGTTGTTAATCTGTTCACCAGATGGCGCTGCATTTTTTCTATTTTTTTTTTAATGAATTTTGTGTTATAGCTTTTCTCGACTTCTCCAGAACCGTCACTCAGATTAAGCTGAAACATGGTGGATATGTTCCTTGTAGAAGGGTCAAACAAAGTTTTCCACTATGTGGGAATGCTGCAGATTCCTTATTTTTAACGATTTTTTTCAATTCGGGTACTTATCGGTCAATGCAGCTTTCCTATTGATTACTATGGAAGTCAGTGTGCATTCTAATGCTAATTCACATTTTCGACTTCTTCTCCAAAGCTGTCATCCAGATTAACTTCAAACCTGGTGGCAATGTACCTTCGGTGGGTGTCTGCCAGGTTTGTTCCAATGGTCATGTTCCAATAATTTTCGGATTTTTTTATATGTTTTTTTTTCTTTTTCAAAAATCTTTACAAAAGTTTTAATAGGAAAGTTTAACATGGGAATTTCTTGTAATGGTTATAATTTAAATAGTTTTGGCCAGATTTACTTCAAACATGGTGGGGATGTGCCTTGGGTGGATCTCTACAAAGTTTGTTCAAATGGTCACAATCTATTGATTTTTGGATTTTTTATGATTTTTTTTTTTGTTTTTTTTTTGGGGGGGGGGGCAAACCTTAAAAACTCTTCTCCTCTGAAACCGCTCACCCAATTGCTCTGATATCGTACATAGACACTCCCAGGGACACCTAGTTCCCTATTTGTTCACTAGGTGGCGCTGCAATTTTTTCTAATTGTTTAATGAATTTTTTGTATGGTTTTGCTATTTTTCACTTGTTCTCAGAACTGTCACTCATATTAAGCTGAAATGTGATGGATATGTTCTTGTTGAAGGGTCAAACAAAGTTGTTTACTAGGTGGCACTGCTTTGGATTCCTGATTTTTAAGGATTTTCAATTCGGGTACTTAACGGTCAGTGCAGCTTTCCTATTGATTACTATGTATGTCAGTGGGCATTCTAATGCTAATTGGCAGGACAACTGACACGAAATTTACTGTTTACTTGATAACTTGAGATCTGTTTTGAGTTAGTACCGTGATGCTGCACATGTTAAGGTTTCTGTATGCAGGTCATGCTTAGACAGTACATCAATGACCTTGACCTCGTTTCTGGGGTCACAGTGCAAAATACATGAATTTTACTCTTTACTGTAACTTGAATACTACTTGAACCTTGATGTAGCACATGTTGGTGTTCTTCTATAAAGATCAGACTTACTCAGAACATGGGTAACCTTGATCCTTTCCCAAGTTCACAGAGCTGGAAGTGTGATGGATGTCTGGGTCAGCTGAGCATGGGCTGTTCACACAGCTGTCTTGTTTATTCTTGTTCGTACATTAGGATTGTTGTGACAAAGAAATTTTACTCCGAACCCAGTCGACCAACCACGAGCTCAAAATTTTTTATCGGTCAAAGACAATTTGAAAGCAAATTTGCAATCCATATGAATAGTGAAAACGTTAGAAATAAATTAAGAGGACAAACGAAAGAGAATTAAGAGTAATGTATCAGTCCTGTACTCAGCTGACCTTAAATGCCCAGACTGAAGTGGTTCTGTGAACTATGATATCAAGAATATAATTATGTCTTGGGTGGTTCATGGGCAGAATGGTAATCCCCAGACCGTGTTGTGGACAGTTGTTCGGTTTATCGGCAGGTGAAAAAAAGCCCATAAACCATGTTTGCCTTAAATTCAATGCGCTACCTAGGGGATTTCAGAAACGTACAAATTAGCAAATCTGCCCAGATATTAGGGGAAGCTATAAATTCCCAGAAATTGTGGTAAGCTATACTTGGTATATACTGCCGACGGTCCGGTTTGAAGATTATAATTGACCCGCAGACAATGGGCATGACCCACAAACCGGCTGTAGAACCTTTTCCATTGTATATATTTTTGTGGGCAGTGTATAATTGTCCATAAACCACCCAAGACATATATATATATATATATATATATATATATTACATGACACACAGTCATACAATGCATGCCGATATAACTTTACCTTGAATGATTCCTGTGCCGTTTTTTATTCTTGTTTGTACATTAGGATTGTTGCAATTGTGACAAAGAAATTTTACTACGAACCCAGTCCACCAACCATGCGCTCAAAATTTATATCGGTCAAAGAAAATTTGAAAACGATTTTGCAATCAGCATGAATAGTAAAAACGTTAGAAAAAATAAGAAGACAAAAGAAAGAGAAACAAGAGGATTGTGACAGTCCTGTGCTCAGCTGGCCTTACATGCACAGACTGAAGTGGTCCTGTGAACCATGATATCAAGGTCACCTCTGTTTCAGACCATGATCACTATCGCTAACATGTACATATTCCCTTGCCGATCGTAAAAAAACCCCCAGAAAAATGGCAGCACCATCTGTTGAACAAATTAAGATCTAGGGGTACCAAGACGTGTCCCTTTGCAATCTCGCAGCGATTGGCCTGGCGGTTTCCGGGAAGAAGTTTTTTTAACATTTCGCTAAAAAAACAACGACAAAATTAATTTAAAATATAAAATTTACTGAACCGTGACCATTTTAACAAACCTTGTAAAGACCCACCCAAGGTACATCCCCACCAAGTTTCAAGTGAATATGTTTGATGGTTTTGGAGAAGTCAAAAATGTGAATTTCCATTGCAATGCACATTAACTTTCATACGCAATCAATACTGTAACAATGCATGCATCAACCGACAAGCATATGACTGTGTTTATTATGTAGTATGAAATGTATATCATTTTGTCGTTCGTTAGGAATGTTTACATCATATTGGGGTGTATTTGAAAGGCATTCTTTTTAAAAAGAGCGATTACTCCCGCCAACTTAAGCTTTTAGCTCAGCTGACTTGTCATAGCTGAGCTTATCTTATCATCCTTCATCATCTGTCGTCGGTTGTCCGGCGTCAATGATTCACATTTTCGACTTCTTTTCCGAAACCAGATTGACTCCAAACATGGCGGAAAAGTACTTTGGGTGCGTCTCTACCAAGTTTGTTCAAATGGTCAAGCTCCAGTACTTTTTGGATTTTTATAATTTTTTTTTTTTGAGGGGGGTGTGTCATTTTTTGGTCAAATGTTAAAAAAAAAATGCTTCTCTGAAACTGCTTAGCCAGTTGTTTCGAAATTGCAGAGGCCATTTCTGGGGACCCTTAGCCGTTAATTTGTTCAAGATGTGGCGCTGCGATTTTTCTCTATTTTTTATGAATTTTTGCGTGATTTTGCTATTTTCGACATCTACTCTTAAACCATCATCTATATCATGTTAAAAATTGGTTGAAATATTCCTGGTCAAAGGGTCATAGAAATTTTTTACGAAATTTTCAGTTTGGGTAGTTATTGGTTAATGTACACTTTCCTGCATAGGCCTACTGTGTCAGTCAATGGGGCTTGCAATGGTACGTTACTTTTTTGACGTCCTCTCCAAAACCGCTGGGCAGATTCTCTTTAAAGTTGATGGGGATGTACCTTGGATGGGTCTCTACTATAAGTTTATTCAAATGGTCACGCTCCAGTGATTTTGGATTTGTCTTATTTTGCTTTAAAATTGCAGAGGGACACTTCTGGGGACTCTAGACCTTAACTTGATCAAGTTGTGGCTCTGTGAATTTTTGTACTTTCATGAATTTTTCTGAGTGTTTGCTATTGTCGACATCTACTCCTAAAACATCATTTAGATTATGCAAAACATTGATGGAAATGTTCCTTGCGGAAGGGTACAAAATGCTGTACACTAGGTGATATTGATCACTTAAGTTTGTTCATGCAAGGTCAGCTGAGGACAGGACTGTGAAGCTCCTCTAGTTTCTTCTTTTTAAGATTTTCTTTCTTTTTCTTTTCAGCGAACGTTATTAGCCTAGTCGACATCGGAAAACAAGTGACGTTGACCTAAGAGGGCCTATTCCTGGATTTTGAAATTAAACAGCAGACGTTGCAGTCTAGAGGGAACTTTAGCATCTGAGTTGTACGTCCGTAACATTTAAAAGCAATGGCCAAGGGGTCAGGAGCAGGTGAAAGACGTCGCAGAAGAGTGGGTCTTTACGGGGGACGTGGCCCAATAAAATGTTTGAAACCTTTAGGACGTCACAATGGTCACGTGAACCCAGAACTTGAACGCATTTATTTTATATCTGCACGCTTGATATTTCTGTGCGTGCCTTGTTTTTTTATGTGCGTCGCGGTTGCAGTATTTGTGCCTCTCTTCATGCGCTTGCAGACCGCCCTGTCTATTGGCGTTCCGGCTGCGGCCTTGCTGATTTTTGTCATCGTGGGCATTGTGTATTATATGCATGGCCGCAAAAAGAACGAGGCATGGATAGCTACATTGCCTCCCGAACCAGGCCCTCACAATGTTGTAGTTTCAACAACGGCTACAGTGGACGGTGTTACTTCTACTGTCACCGTAACCCAGGGCGGATTCCACGTTTCGCAGCAGCAGCAAAATCCACCAGGTCAACAAGGATATTACCCAGGACCCCCACCCCAAGGGTACGCGTATTCGAACACATATATGCCACCCAGCGGACACCCAGGAGTAGACCCTGTCTACCCACCACCGCAGCCGACAGACCCGTATGCCACTGCTGCTGAAGCTGCGGCACAACAACCTTATGGTCCACCCCCAGCATATGGCGATGTCACGGCTGGCAACTATAACACAGTTTATTCTTCTCCACTGCGCTGAATGAAGATTCTCTGTAACGCTTATAACCAGGGACTCACAAGATTACCAAATAAGAATTTTATACATTCTGTTGATTCTTGTGCGATGTTTATCGCAATGTATTTTTGTCTTTTTTTCCCGCTCCAGATACAGTGGCATTTGCCCATTGAGATCACCTGAGAGACTGAAAAATATGATCTGAATAGGGAAGTGGTCTTAATAGGGATATAATTTAATAAAGGATAAACAAATACAGGAGTGTAAATTTGTTGTCGTGATACACAAGTGGTCTCTTTAAGGGGGTGGTCTTAACTAGATATTGTGCTGTGTTAATATCAGTTATCAAGGCATTTTGTCCCCCCGACACCAAAGGTCGCAATGGGGGACAAACAAATGGTAGGGATAAGGGCCAAAACCCAAACGCGCAGGGTTTTTGGCACAAATCAAAATGTGACCCCGCGTCTATATAGGGACTATCATACTTATTCTACATACTAAAAGACCGGTCCAGGGGTATGACCCCATATATGGCCCTAAACATTATGTTGGGGCTATGCATTAATGCGTGACGCTGCAGTCGACCCATCTGAGGTTACTTACCAAGTAAATCTACTTGTTGTTTTCTTCTTTGGTTTTGGGTAAAAGTAGTCCAATATCGCATGTATACATCTTGTTAAAAATTGTCATTTAGGCTTTTTCACGCCCAGGTGTTATGGATCCAAAGTTCCTCATTGTGGTCAGAAGAAGAAATTGGCGTCCACAGGGCTTCATAAATGCCTCGAGCACGCCGTGTAGCGTGTGTCTGAGCCTCGTTTTCTGATGAGTCGACGTCCGGCTTGCTGGCAGTACTGGCCGTTTTTATTGAAAGTCATATGACTTTCAACGTTAGAATCAGTTCTGGCGATTGGTATGGTATTCATGCGCACAAGTTGAATTTTAACTGTGCACATTTCTGTTTGGAAAGTGAAGAGTCCTGAAATAGGCAAATGAGCCCAAATCACAACCCATTCACAACCATACACGCGACCCAAAAAATAGTGCAATATATTAAAGTGAAAAACTCAAGTGAAATAATCCTCTGTATTATAACGTGGAAAATATTTTGCATCATGGCATGTCGTCAAATGTATAAAAATTTATTTAAACGAATAAGCAAGGCGCAAATCCTATTATATAACATGAATATGTTCGAAAGAAGTGCGTACATGTTTTCCCGTCCCATGTAAGAAGATGTGCAGAAGGTCGTGCACCCGTCATCCGGGTGCCTCTTCGACGTCATGCACGTTCTCTGTTTGACTGGGTGGGCGACATTAGGAGAAAAAGTACCTCGCTCATGAAAATAGCGTCCAAGTACATTAAAACCTTTATAAATCTAAAGAATGTGCACAGATATGTATTGCTTACAAGTTTTTAGAACAAATCCTAGCTAATGAAGAATAAATTGGTCAAAGTTTTTTTGTTTATATATATATATGTATATAAACGTATATATATATATGTATATATTAACAGTAACTTCAAAACCCGCCTGTACTTTCGGACCTGTGTCCACAATCGGGCCAACCTTCTCCCCTAAGCTCTTAGACCTGGCGGGTGCGCGTGGCGCATCTGCCCAGTACTGCTGCTTAATTCATTTCCTGGGTACGACTTCAGTGTCAGATACAGTATTCCTATTCTAGGGCCCACCGCTGCTCACAACTGGTAACTTCAACGCATTGTATTTACATTATAAGGTAATGCACACTCTGGAAAAATCCCATTATATATTCTGCATGACATTCATTTGACAAATTAACCTTTACTTAACACTAATCACACATATAGTTTGGATATTACCTCTTCAAAATATCCGATCGGGACTAACGCACATGGACTTGGCTGCCATTTTGAAAATTATGGATTCCGCACTGAATGGTTTGTATAATGATGATAGTAATGGGACGATCGGGGGGGGGGGGGGGATAATATATGAAACCAAAAGCACAAATTTTGCAAATATTACAGAGCATCAATAACGAGATTATATATGCTGTGACCACGATTCATTTTGATATCCTAATCAAACGTGTCTATGTGCGACTCTCCCGAAAAGCATTGTGCCATGTTCAAAATGGCGCCCACCAGTACGTGCAAGATTTGCCAGGGTATGGTATCGCATTTGGATTTGTAACTAAGGATGATAAGTGCTTCAAACATAACCAAACGGGCACATTAAAGTTAAAGATAGTAAGTCATGTTTGAAAGGTACTTGAACGACAGTTTGGCATAGTAGCTCGGAGAACGGACACCTGGAATCTAACGAAATATCACGATAATGATCACTGAACAACCATGGCTATGCAGCTATGCTGTTTCCCAAGGGCCAAAGTTAACCCTCGAGACAAGCTGAAATAATAAAATGCTGTGTTTGAGTTGAATTAACTGCAAAATAAGAGCCCACGTCGGCCAATTTCTCGATAAAATCTTTCAGCCAGGGTCGAACATTTTTTATTAGGGAATGGCGACTTGAAACTTTTTTCCCATGTTTCTTAACATTTATTTAGGCTCAGGCCTTTTCAGTAGGGTCGGTCGAGTTACCGGAACTACACATATATTTTTGTTAGGCCTTAGCTAACTTGGAAATTTGTTGAAACATGTTAAATAATGAATCCTATTTCCCCTTTTAAGCATTATCTCCTCTGACGTCAGTTTAATTTGTTACCAGCCGGAGGCACTAGTATGTATATATATATATATCTATATATATATATATATATATATATATATATATATATATATATATATATATATATATATATAATAAATAAATATATATATATATATATATATATATATATATATATATATATATATATATATATATATATTTTTATATATATATATATATATATATATATATATATATATATATATATATATATATATTTTTTTATATATATATATATATATACAAGTGCCTCCGGCTGTGCCCAGGTACCAAATAAAACTGACGTGATCGGCAATATGGTATAATAAAATTATTGGAGCGAACTACTGGATTCCCGTAGTTCTTGCCGTCATGGGAATATGTAGATTTATTGAGTGAATGGAAGATATTATACATTTATGGCCTTTTCAGTGGATTGACATGCTGTGATATTGACCTGAAAAACAATTTCGACCGAGCCGAAGTCGAGGTCGACATTCCTTTTTTCTGGTCGATATCCACAGCATGTCTATCCACTGAAAATCCATGATTATTTTGATAAATGATAAGTCCTGACACAATTTTCCATATTAACTGTTAAAAGTGATGGATTCTTAACGAATGATTACACTTAGCAAATAACAGATATGCTGTGCAAATCGACCAGAAAAACCAATGTAGACCTCCGTCTGTGCCATTTCCCTTGGACAATGGCAACTGACAGTGACGCATGCGCATACACAAAGTTATTGGTAACAGGCTAGCAGACATCACGTAATAACAAAGTCTCGCGTGATGGGAATTATCCAATCATAAACGACTTATTCTTAGATTATTTATTAGTACAGAATTATATTTGGTCCTCATCATATATACATATATATATATATATATATATATATATATATATATATATATATATATATATATATATATATATATATATATATATATATATATATATATATATATATATATATATGTATATATGTATAATGGAATTTCCCCACTTAGACCACCCAGGCAAGGGGCTGAAACATTTGATCTTCGTAAGGGAGATGACATCAATTTTCCACATGTGAGATACTGAGAAAAGAATATGAACTGACGGATCACAACCCGGATTATCCATATATATATATATATATATATATATATATATATATATATATATATATATATATATATATATATATATATATATATATATACATACATATAAAAATATATATGTATATACACATTCATGCATAAATATATGGACAGTCTTAATGGGGGTATAATTTAACAAGGATAAGCCAAAGTGGGTCTGTAAATAGGTCTTAATATAGAAATAGTCTCTTTAATGAGGTGGTCTTAATTGGAGATTGTAATATATATATATACACACACACACAAACATATATATAAATATATATATATATATATATATATATATATATATATATATATATATATATATATATATATATGGGATTTTGGCACTGTTTTAGCCATGGGGGTGTCTGCGTGCCTTTTCCTGACTTTTTTATTCTGGCAACCACAAAAGCCTGATTTTTCAAGAACGAACACGAAGTGGACGACTTGATATCACATGTAACTGCTCTTGGCATTTTGGACATTTAATATATATATATATATATATATATGTGTGTGTGTGTGTGTGTGTGTGTGTGTGTGTGTAGGGCAGCCATGGCGCTTTGTAGGCAGGTGGTGTGTAGGCTTGTCATTACCACATTAACCATTCCCCGCTTAAACAGGCCAGTGGTCAAATATTGCGTCATGCTACGATGTTTTGAACTAATTTTAACGGTAATGAAAATCAATTTGGATGTAGCCTATCAAAACATTATGCTCCAGGTCAACAGGCTTCCTTGGCCGGAGTTTGGAGCTTAGCGCCCAAATCGCGTAAAGAAAGCTGTTCAACCAGTCTTAATTCAAGCGGGGAAGGTTAAGCCACACAAAAAACAAGATGGGATAAGCCTTACATCGGTAATACATGCAATGTGTGCGGATAGGAAAGCAGGTCTGTGATGGTTTCTAGTCATACTGCAGTACTCGCATTGTTATGTTGGTGCAACGATGAGTATATAATGTATAGTTTTCTTAACAGATGCTGGTTGCCAAGGTAACGATATTACTTTCTATAGCGTACCGCTACAATATTGATCCTGTGTATGGACTGAATTGTCATAAACAGGGAAGAAACAAGAGGCAAGAGAGAAATTGCTGGTATATTGTGAAAATATGTAACACAAATAGTGACAAGTCATTTCCGTCCACAAATTGCGTATAATGTGTACAATTCAAATAACATTTCTCCTGCATGCTAACATTGTGATCTCAGTATTAACATAGAGCAACAATCACATTAAATAGCAAAAAAGTTTTTCATATCTTTGCTCTGTCTCCGGGAAATACATGAAGTTGAATTTTGCCTGCATGATTGGTGTCATTTTAATATCGGGGTTCACAAAGCACAAGACACAATGTGGCTTTGGTTTCCAAGGTCAAGGCCATATCTCAATCAACATCCCCAACGCGCGTCATAAGTAGATCGGCTTTCCACACTTGGTAGCAACGGTGATGGTGTCATTTTATACAACAATGTTATATGACTAAATCTCGGAATTTTAACCGCATAGAACTAGTTTCGAGGCAAAGGGTAATTCCTGATGACGCATTATGGAACATAATTTAAATTTCATCACATTTCCCTTGTCCTGTGGAAAATATTTATTGCATACCTGAACGCATCTCACAACATGAAAGGTAAGTGTTCATTTCCGGTAATAATGGGCTTTCATTTTTTTTCTCCCCCCAAAAAGTGAGGAGAAAATTCTGCACTCGATGTTTGGACAGATATAAAAACCATAGCATATTAAAGGAGGAAAAGAGCAAAGCTATGCAGGGTGAACTAAAATCAGATCAAAGACCCGTACGCACCTTCTACAGGTGTCTTTATCTCACACCGTTGACATGCGCGTCTCCTAGCAAGAGGACCATCACAGGGAAGCTTTCTTGCTCTGAAGGACTGGGCATGGAACGTTGACGCAGATGCTGTATGAGGGTCTACAACCAAAATCATTTTTAAGGCTCGTCCAGGAAATCATCGGTGTAATATATGCCATGTGACTATCACAATCTCCACTTAGTTTGATTTTCGCACCGTTATGGGACACATCTGAGAAGTAGCTAGAAAAGATTATGGTTTTTACGGCTTTCTGCGTACGGACTCCGTCCTTCATATGAATTGGTCACTTGTGAATGTCGGTGTAAGAAAGACAAAATTTAATTGGACAGTTGCAAAATCCGTGATTAGTGTTTTATTCATACGCATCCTTTGTTCCGTATTTATGCAACAATCACAGAAATGCATCATCGAATTGGTATTTATAACATATATTTATGACAAACATACTTTATTGCACTTTTATACCCATACAGGGTCCATGGCATACAATATGAAATGTACAATACAAAGCACATTATTATTTAGAAACCCTATATACATAAAAAAAAATCATATAACTGCACTAGACACTGTTTAAACTCATTAAAAATAGGGGGTACAGAGTTACGAAATAGATGAGACTGTCTGATAAACTAGAAAATATGCACCGCCATTTCGGGCCCAGGGTAAAGCACAGTTGAGAGAGAAAATGGCACTTTGATGGACGGGAAATGAGTTTTGAGCGCCCTTCGAAATATATTATAATGTGGGTAATTTATTTAAAAAAATGTTCCTCATCTTTAATGGGACTTTGTTTGCAATAAACACATAATTTATCCCTCAAAATTTCGTTTTTGTATCTGCCAATTTCGATGCATACATAATTCATGATTGCTAAGGTGTAATTTTGATAAACACATACGGAAACTAAGTAGGGTTCCATGTAGTATTCCTGTTAAAAAATTCTGTAGATCGTAATTCCGAAGAAGTTCCAGAGGATACCTCTTGATACATGCTAGACAAAAAATGTTGCTAATGTTGATCACGTAAACGAAGTGATACCTATCGGAGGAAAATTTTGTTGATCCCCCAAAATCCTTTGTTTATCCATACATAACCAAAACCATTATTTTGCAGTATTTTTTTTACCGCCGTAATTCAAACAACCTTCCCTTATTCGCCTAAGTCCATTATATCTTAAAGGGAAACAGGTAGTAAATGGTCTTCTGGAAGTTTCACAAACCTAAGCCAATAATGGATAATTTCCATTTTAATTGCAACAGACAGTTGGCATATCCCTAGTTCCGCAAGAGAGGCCAAATTTCCACATTTACCCGAGACACCAAGGACAAACTTGCAAGAATCTGTATGTACTTTATCGATGTGGTTAAGGCTTGATACATTCTGTGTTTGAGGATTTTTTAATATTTTGGATTTTGTAGATTTTGTATCAGTGGCAATTGACCAAATTTCAGAACCGAAAGTAAGAATTGGTTCGATGTAAACATCGGATAAATCCATTGCGACTTCAGGAGATATCATGTTGTCTTTATCGGCAATCAGAGCACTTTACAATAAATATCATGACTCCCTTGCTTTGGCGGCAATTTTTTTCTTCTGCAGGGAAAAAAACCACTAGACTTCAAAATAATGCCAAGATAATCCACAGAGCTGGTATTTACAAGGAATTAATTTCCAATTTTAAATTTCATATCCTAAATTTTACATCCTTTGGTGTTTGGGGCATGGGACATGACCTAATGACAGCTCAAGGGTAAATGTCAGGTTAACAGTGACTTCTACAAATTGCCCTACAAAACATATAATGTCACACAAGGTACCATAAAGTATATATTTTTGAAAAGCAAATAAACTGAAAGTTTTCCTTTTGCACTGTCATATGTGTCAGTTGTCCTGTGTTTATACAGCGATTGTGCAAAGTGAACACATAATTTTCATGGAAATGTGGGACAAACTTTTTTGCTTTGTAATCACATGTTTTAATTTTTGTGAAAATGTAAAGTAGACACACAGTTCAAAGAGCGGATTAAATTTTTGAGGATTTTCATAAAAAAGGACACTCAGGAACTCAAACGTCAGCATGACCCGGTCGTGGCCACGCGACGTCTAGTTTCGCAGCTTGACGCTGATTGGCCAAGGTGGGACTAAGCTAGGACTAAAACTGGACTAAGCCTGATGGGTAGCTGGATGCTTGGCAAACCAGGTAACCGACGCCCAATATTTAAGTAATGGGTCCAATAGGAAGATCTATACTCTCTTCACGAGACTGAGAATCATCCAATGCTTTCGTAGCTCTTCGTCTCAGTTACAGAAGCCATGCGTAAGGGGAAAAAGGAGGAGATATAGGGCAATACCGTCGAACGTTGCGGCCGCGGACCAATGCTCTTTCTACAACCAAGACCAGCGCTTAGCTGAGACAGCTGATCCCATTGAGAGCCTCACCGGGTCACCAGCCAGTTCCGTTGCTCGTGCTGGACCGAAGCAAGCCCAAACAAACACCACTCGACCACGAAACTCTTCCAGAGTTCACTATTTGCATTGCAGCTCGAGAAAATTGAATCAATGCATATGAAACTTCAGTAGGTCTTACAACATATATGAAAAAAAAATCACGAAAGTATCCATCCGACGGCATTTAACCTAACGTATATTCTTAATGGATTTACGCTACAACGCAGGGCGCAGATGATTAGTCTCTGTTGTAACTCTGAGACTGGCTGTGTGTGATATGATTGCATGAGTTGCATCATTTAAATCAGCAGGGAAGAACCCATCAAGAATCAATGTTGCACACAAAAAGAAAACTCCAGGGCTGGATGACCAGCCCGTGCTCAGCTCACCTACATTTTTTTCTTACAAAAAGTAAGTCCTCATTGACCTGAGTGTGCTCAGCTTAAGATGCAGCCAATTTTTTCAGAAGAAAACATATGTTGTGTCAAAGAGCCGACTGACTAATAAAGTAGACAATAGGAATGTATAATTTTGAATGACAAGTATAAAAAACGAATACTTCTGTTTAAAATTGTTAATGGAATAGCCCCAGTATACATTTCTAGATTACTACCGGGAACCGTTTCAGCACGGACAAAGCAAAGAATAGCCATTGAGGCCAGGAAAACTACATTTTATAATTCCTTCTTCCCATCAACCATTCGTGAATGGATATTCATTACCCCGATCAGTTACGATCACTGAAGCCATTGACCACTTAAAACGGATCTTAAATGGAACAGTCCAAAACGTAACGATTTGTGTTACTTCGGAGATAGGAAAATTGCCATAATCCATTCAAGAATGAGAATGGGCTGTACCCAGCTGAACAATGATCTGTACAAAATTGGTGCTATAGAGTCTTCTTCATGCTCATGTGGAGCTAATCGGGGAACTATGTATCACTTTTTCTTCGAGTATAATAAGTATGCAATACTACGGAACA
Organism: Hermodice carunculata; assembly: GCA_964020975.1. Classification (NCBI taxonomy): domain Eukaryota; kingdom Metazoa; phylum Annelida; class Polychaeta; order Eunicida; family Amphinomidae; genus Hermodice; species Hermodice carunculata. Next base: position 6,203,847 of record OZ026613.1, read on the forward strand.
AACTGCAATATAAAATGATAATTCTTGCTAATTTTAACTTGAAAACTTTATTGTTCGGAATAGAAGGAAGAGGAATTTCAAAAGGACAAAATATGGAATTTTTTGAGGTTGTACACAAGTATATTAAGAAATCTGGTAGTCTTGTGCAACTATTTTCACTTGTATTTATGCTTACACAGTAATCCCTTTCGCCCTTTTACTCTTCCTATTTGTGGTCCTGTGCGTGATCTATCTCTGTATTGGTGCTCGTAAATGCATTGAAGTCTTGTTATAAATGTACAAGAGGCCCGGTGAAATTGTTTTTCCCCCCCCAAAAATTGTTTAAACCAAAATGTACAGTAACAAACACACTAACCACGACATTTTGTGATCAATTTTCTTGTCTCTCTCGCCGGGAACTCGGCTACGAAATTTCAGCTAAACATGAAGGTAAATTTTACAGAATCGAAATACAACGTTATCTCTTTGACCTCAGAAATCGGGCCAAGGTCATCCATCTTGAACACATTTTATACAGCACCAACTGAGTAAGTTTTAATTGAGTGAATTGAATTATATTCATCAGATAAGTTTTAGGTAAAAGATTTTTTTTCACAGTCATAATACACGACAATGTTACTTGTGTACACTGATGCAATGCCTGCTGTGAAAGTTCAAAGTCACCAAAATACGTGACAAATTGAGATATCCTGAGGTACCAAGTAAACAAACTTTATTCATCTAAGCATAAAGAAGAACTTCATACACTTTTGAAGAAATCGGTGCTTTCATGTCGGTGTCAAAAGTCAAAAGTCAAAAGTAAAAAAAAAAAAAAAAAAAACGGAAAAAATGTTTTTAAAAAAGTAAAGAAAACGTAAGCGCCACCTGTTAAACAAGTTAAGCTCTCACTATACCAATAAGTGTAATTATGCTATTCCAAAGCAATAGGAAAGGTTAGAATTAACTTTAAAATGTGTATTCGCCCCAATACACAACTGAATACACAAACATTTGGAGGGCTACAGCTGTGTATTCCCATTAGTTTGTATGTTAAAGCAACCTTGGATAAACTAGTCACTTATGTAGCTGTGGGTTTTATGATTTTGGTGAGGTATTTAGTCATGCATCCGGATTTACGGTCTGAAGTTTGGTGTTTTTATGTGCAATACTTCTCAAGTTATTAAGTTGCAAATTACAATCATATGTTAAGTTGTGGGAATACACAACCCTAGCCCTCCACTGACTGCAGTGCCCTCTTTTCGGCAGTTCTTGAACGTTCTGTTCTTGCCCTTGCCTATTGGCCCAGTGGTTATGAAGTGGATATCTTTTTAAAGATTAGCCCCAAAAATTAATATGAATGTAAATAAGAAAACCAATGGACCGCTTAGTACCCAATTGAAAATTTCTTCAAAAGTGTAGGATCCAGAGCAAACACAACCTGGTCAAGAACTTTATTTGACCCTTCCACAAGGTACGATTTCACAACATTTCAACACAGCCTGAAAGATGGTTTCTTGTGCGGACAGGAGCAAAAACAAACACAAACTAGAAAAGTAGATTTGCTTCAAAGCAAATCTGTCTGTGTGCCTTTAAAAGTTGTAAATATTAAATGCCCAAACTTTTATCCTTTGGTACTTCACATTAAATTAATCTTATGGCCGCATGCAAATTTCAAAGTCCAAATGACCTTGACCTTTCACCTTTACATGTCACATGTAAATTGCAAAAATGCACAGTGTTACAATACCCACAATTTAGGCCCAACATGAACCAAATCGGATGAAAATTGACTAAGTAATGGCAAGATGAAACTTTCAAAAGGCCAAATGACCTTGACATTTGCCCTTTTCAAGCTACATGTTCTTACGAAAATAGGCAGTGTTGCAATACCGACAATTTGAGTTCAACATGATCAAAATTGGATAGAAATTGGCTGAGTTATGGCTGGATGAAACTTTCAAAGGTCCAAATGACCTTGATTTTTGACCTTTAGAAGTCACATGTACGTGGCAAAAATGTGCAGTGTTACAATAGCTACAATTTGAGCCCAACATGATCAAAATTGGATAAAAATTGACCCAAGTTATGGCAAGAATAAAGCAACCATCGAAAGTGGCCTTTGACCTTGAAATGACCTTTGACCTTGGGATGACCTCTACATAGCGTGAACCTTGACTTTTAACTGATAATTTGGCCTTAAATTGACCTTTGACCTTGACATGACCTTTCACCTTAACACGACCTTGACATTTGAGATGACCTTTGATTTGCTATGATCGAACTCCTATGCACTCGGAACCACATCTGCTTGCATATAAGATATTGAAGATTTAAAGCTTTACTAATTATCCCTCATAAGCATAATTTTGAAAAGCATGACCTCTCATTATAAAAAGGTGAGAGACTTCATCTATAGAAGTATAGTTGTGCCAAGTTTGGAGTTTCTACGTGTATTACTTTTCAAATACATACAGGTCTATGCCGTGATACGAATGCTGTTGCAATGACCCTATTTTGTACCTCATGTATAGTTCTGACACACCATTTTGTGTGCCCAACTCCAAATATTGACCTTAAAAAACGGCACTGACCACAGGGTCCCCCCCCCGCAAATTTGAGTCAAATTTGGCACTATATGAATGGAAATGCATCATTTTTTATGAGAACATAGGATTTTGACCCTATATATATATATATATGTATGTATGTATGCTTGTATGTATGTATGTATGTATGTATGTATGTATGTATATATATGTATATATGTATATATATATATATATATATATATATATATATATATATATATATATATATACATACATACATACATACATATATGCATGTAGAATGTAGGGATCAAGGCGGCCAGGGAGCTTACATACCTATTCCGAGACTAGGAGACTCCCATCCAACCCGAGATGGTGGGTGGACAGGCGCTGAATAATGGCATAAGTTTGGCTGGCTAACTCTAAAATTGATTGTGGTCACCTGCAGTACCAAGGAGCCAAAAAACAGACTCGTTGCGCGCGCACACACGTGGACAGAAATATACTTGTAGACGTAATAGAAGTCAAGGGCATCATTTGATGTAGACACTTTCATGATCAAATATTCGCCTCCTTTGTATCAGGTGTTAAAGATGTTCCATCACGCAAGCTAAAACATGCTCACGATACGAAAGATATGCACAAACGCTAATATATCAATTTTAATTTGTGTTTCAGCATTACCATAATTACATCTGAGCCAACACGGATGTGTATCAACAGTACACAGAATGTGATGAGCAGACATTACTCCGGCAACGTGAAAACCAAAAAATGGGTAAGGGCATAGGGGCCGGGACGGTGTTGCGGGCACACAGAGTGGGAGGACGACAGTTTGGAGGTGGCCACCATTTTGCACATTATGGCCGCGGGTGGCATGGATGGCACCACGAGAACACGAACTCAGCAAACAGAAGTGCTAATGCCACCGTAGGCACCCATAACGGTCATACGAACCGAAATTTAATTCAAAAGTGCCGTGTCGCAAAGGCAATGCTCATAATCGGTTTTATAGGTTGTGGTGGATGCGGGCTTTTCTTTATCATCAATTTTGGTTTACGTTTAAGCACGTGGGTTATTGCCACAGCATTTATTTTGTCTGCAGTTTTTCTATTCGGTGGAACTGCCATATGTTTATTAGCTAAAAATCAACACAAACTATGGGTCCAAAGTTTACCTGCTGGCAATTCGTCTTTCTTGGGAGTGGAAGCAAACATTCAACAACCGCAGCAAAGTACTTCAGGTCTCCAGTCTCAATCATCTCACGGCACTTTAAGACCCTTACCTCAAGGACTACCTGAATTGAAAAGTTACCGGCATGAGGCTGGTATGGCAACTCCTCATTTTCCTACAGATCAACAGAGACGACCTCCAGATGGATCCAATGTTACCCTGCCTACGTCCATGGCGGCGGAGGTGTACGGTCCAAGTACTAAGATACAGGCGTGGGAAGTACCTTCGCCTGAGTACATGGAAGCAACGTCCCAGCGTTATGTACCTGGTGCACCGGGGACTTGCCAAGTGCAGTCTTCTTACCAGCCACCTGGCCAATAAGAGCCACGCGCTATCATTCTGTCGCAGTTGTGGCATTGTTACAGACCCTGCATACTTTCGCTGCTCGCCACAGTTAGCCGTGGTGAGTGAATTCACTTATCAAACGCCGGCATTACTTTCTTTTTCTTTACTTATATAGAAATGCCGTTTGCACCACAGCAGTTGTGGTGAAGTAATTTATTTGTCGCCATATCACGCTTGAAGTCATTGTGGAGATGTTCCACCAAACTGCACAACATTTGAACATCAAAAGGTAACTTTCTGTGCAAAAGAAGAACTTTTCCTAAGGTGTAGAATGAGATCAGAGAGGAACAGTGGCGAAAGTCTGCACGAGGGGCATCGGCTGCCGATAAAGATGCCCTACCGTGCAGAGGTTTGCCACTGCTCCCATTCAACCCTCATGGGATCCCTAATATATATATATATATATATATATATATGTATATATATATATTCAAAAATGATCGAAAAAAATCTACATAAAATAGGTCCTTAGAAGGGAGGTGAGGGGTACACTGGTACAAGTAATAACTTTGCCTTAGTGCAAGGTATACACAATAACCAAATTCAGAATGAATGGTTGGTGCAAAGTACGTAAATTAAAGAGGCTTCCAATACGGAAGTACGGCAAATACAAATACACCAGAACGCCAGTACGGATAAAACCCTTTGCCCCCCTGTTCTACTGACGCTTTATTTTCTATAGTTCTTCCGTGATTTATAAGACTCAGGGATGTGGTGCTATCCACAAAGTCTGTCCAATTACCTGAACAACTACAAATAGAGATTTAAAATGCTTTTCACTGGGTTTGTTATAAAAGTGTAAAAAAAAATTAAGAGTTTCTTTGAACAGATTTTATTTAGACAATCTGGACACATGACTGTGCCCTATATCAATCCATCTTGTAGCTGTAAAAGAGGGAAACACATCGGACAGCAAAGAGTCACTGAGACTGAGTAAGATTGGACACCAAATGACGATACATATTCCCATGCTGCCACGAGACATGTTCACGCAAAGTCACTGATAGGGTATTGACTTCATAATCTATAGAAAAGATGCCCAAATTCCAAAAGAAGGCTTCAGTAGCACATGCTACATGAAAGGATCATGTTTTCAAAAAAAAAAAAAAAAAAAAAAAAAAAAAAAAAGAAAAGAATGAAAGCCATTTATGGGGAAGATATTTGTTGTAAACTTTCAAATGTGTACGCATAGTATTTTTTTGTTTGCCCGGAAGACCATTTTTTTTTCTGGCGCTGATGATGAGCCACAGAAGCGTTGATCAGTTTTGCATTGTGCGGAAAGAGTACAGGCCTTGGACCTCCTACCACCTTCTTAATGTACCGAGACAAGTAAATTCTTTCGTGTCAAAACTTCTTGCATGGTGAATACCTGCATTTTATATTGCTGCTGACTCGGGTTGCTTTGAAAAGGATTTTGACATTTCAGAGGTGATTGGTATAAAACGCCCGGGGGGGGGGGGGATTGTCGTTGGTGGTTCTGGTAGTTATCTGACACCTATAGGGTCCTGGTGCGTTAATCATCACAAGATATTCTTGTTTTACTCAGTACGGATGTTCAATGATTTTCTCTTCGCATTGGCAACGTGTCTTGTTGTAGATATGAATATTTTAGGTGGTGACTGGTACAATTAATAATTATGTGTTTAGATCTATTGCAAATGTAAATAAGCCTGTGGCCCTCACTATCTTAGTCTGGTTAACATCTTTTTGTGATATGTTTAAATCAGTCGTGTGGTTTGTAAGTCATGTCTACAGTAGATACCAGGGTGGGGAGTTTTTTTTTTTTTCCTTTTTTTTTTTTAAAGATAAATATGGGTTTTGTCAGTTGAACGGTAACAGAGGCTTTGTTCTTGTTTTATTGGCTGACAATTAAGACGAAATCAAATCACCATTTTCCTTTCCCGCTCAAGGCACCTGGATGATGATTTTCCAGCTACTAATCGTCTGCCACAAATGATGTTTTCGCTTAAATTTCTTGTCAATAAGAAATGTTGTTGGTGAGATTTGTGGACAGGAATTAGTGTGATATCATGGTAGCACGACCCAGGTCAATGCCTTTCCTTTTCGCTGGTTAGATGCATTGCGCCCAACTAGCGCCGATCAAAGGTATTGCCTCATCATGGCATCCTGAATGTCTGGTCTAGCACACATCTGTACAAGTATGTGCTTGTGGCTCGTAATTTCCATCTTTCAACTCCACTGATGGCTCACACGCTGTTCGGAGGTTCTAACTTGGGGTACGTCTGAAATCTTAGCCTTGGACAAAATCGATGATGGACAAACACAGGGTGTGGAGTCGGAATGGCACATACTTACATAATAGTTTTAAATTTAGCTAGTCAAAATCTAAATGTTTCACGCTCCCCCCTCCCCCGCGGTATAAATACAAATTCTCCCAACTTGTCTTCAGGGGTCCCTGCTCAATGCATGTACCTACACCACAAACCGATCAATTGAAGTTGGAATGACACCTCTACCTGCAATAATTTTCAAGATATTCAACAGTTTAACTTTAAAAGTGCCCCTGATAAGCATAAATTAAAATCCTACAACTTTTACTTTGGTTCATTGGATTCCCTTACAACGCAAACATATGAATTGGAGTATAAATGACACCTCCAGCTATAATACTTTTGAAGATATTTAAGGTTAAAATTTTGAAATGGCCCTTCTTTGCAAAAAAAAAAAAAAAAAATGTCACTCCTCTTCATAAAAAAACAGACATTATGTATGAAAGTATAATATGCCAAGTTTAGAGCTTCTGGGTCTATTTGTCTTCAAATAAAATGTCGGACAAGTTTGCTGGCAAGGAAAGCGGCAGTTATGACTGTCAGTCGGAAACGTGCACAAGCCGATTCACATTTGTCTTGTGATTCATATTCAGTCTCCTTGCCAACTCGGAGTGCACAGACTGAAATAAACTGCTTTGCAACCAAAGTGAAAAACTACAAAAGAAGATTCGCTTCAAAGCAACTCTGTCTGTGTGCCTTCAAAAGTTATGTTACGGGCTACAACAAAAGTTATATTACGGGCTACAACTTTTGTCCTTTTCTACTTCATATTCCATTAAGCTTATGGCTGGATGTAAATTTCAAAGTCCAAATGACCTCAACCTTCGATCTTTACAGGTCACATGTAAATTGTAAAAATATACAGTGTTACAATACCCACAATTTAAGCCCAACATGAACCTAATCAGATGAAAATTTACCAAGTTATGGCGAGATGAAACTTTCAAAGGGCCAGATGACCTTGACCTTAGCCCTTTAGAAGTTACAAGTTCTTACAAAAATGTGCAATGTTACAATACCTACAATTTGAGTCTAACATGATTTGAATTGGATGGAAATTGACCAAGTTATGACTGGATGAAACTTTCAAAGGTCCAAATGAAAGAGGTCATATGTAAATTACAAAAACGTGCAGTGTTACAATTGCTACAATTTGAGCTTAACATGATCAAAATTGGATAAAAATTAGCCGAGTTATGGCTCGATATTTTTTTTTAGGTCCAAATGACATTGACCTTTGACCTTTAGAAGTCATATGTAAATTACAAAAATGTGCAGTGTTACCATAGCTACAATTTGAGCCCAACATGATCAAAATTGGATAAAAGTGATTAAGTTATAGCTAGATGAAAATTTCAAAGGTCCAAATGAGCCTGACCTTTGACCTTTAGAGGTCATATGAAAATTACAAAAATGTGCAGTGTTACAAACATATTTGGATTGGTTACCTGTACCTATTATTGTTTTGAAGATATTCAAGATTTAAATTTTCAAATGGCCCTAATTTGCACAATTTTCAAAACCGTTGAACCTCTTTACAAAAACTAAGACACTTCATGTATAATCATGCCAAGTTTGGCGTTTTACTTGTAATACTTTTTTAAATGATATGTCGGACAAATTTGCCTGTAAAGAAGAAAGAAAGAAAGAAAGAATTCCAAGAAATGCAATATGTTTGTGTTGGCACACAGACATAATAAACGCGAAAGAGCAACACAAATGATAACTAGAAAAGAAGATTTGCTTCACAGCAAATCTGTATGTGTGCTACAAAAATTCAAGTTTGAAATGTTTCTAACACCCATAACTTGAGAATGTGCAAGTTTTGCGTGGATATATGTCATCATGTGTCTCTATCTATATTATTTTTGAAGATATTAAAGATTTAAATTTTCAAATGCCCCTAATTTGCATAACTTCAATTGCTTCAAATCTGAAAACATACCCATTAGATAGCCCATACTCACAGCCTATAGCTAGCTTTCGGAATCATGTCTCTCTCTACATATATTAATTTTGAAGCTATTAAAGATATTAATTTTTAAATGCCCCTAATTTGCATAATTCGAATTGCTAGAATCCTGAAAACATCTTTATCAGATAGCCCTTTCTCACAAATCTATAGCTAGCATTTAAAATCGTGTCTCTATCTAAAATAGTTTTGAAGATATAAAAGATTTCATTGCAAGTTCATCATGACAAGCTTGGCATTTTTAGGTATTGCGGTGTCTGAGAAAAGTTCCGGATAAAAATCAGGGAAAACAGACTGTCTGACAGACAGACAGCCAAACAAACAAACAAACAAACCGACAGACAGACAGACAGACAGACAGACAGACAGATAGACAGAGGGATAGATAGATAGATAGATAGATAGATAGATAGATAGATAGATAGATAGATAGATAGATAGATAGATAGATAGATAGATAGATAGATAGATAGATAAATAGATAGATAGATTCCATGAAAAACGAAATGTCTGATATGTTACACAGACACAATTAGTGTTCCAACATTGTCCAAACAACTTTGGTACATTGAGCGTGGCGGCCCAGTTGTATTTGTGTCTTTTTGCCCAGAACCACTTCCTAGTAGTCAATATCCTATTCCGCAGTTCGAACTCTTTACTCTCCATAAGCTAACCTGTCCCTGTCTAACCTGTATACATATGGAATTACTATTGTCTATATAAATTATAAATTAAAGGGTCTTCAGCGGGTAACTACTCAACATGTTTCGGAGCCTTTTACCCATTTGTGTAATATGCATTGATTGCTGTTTTCCTGAGACCCCTTTGCACAGCGAGGTTGCATGGTGGCTCATTGGTGCCAACCTAACGTTATTTTTTTCCTCGTAATTACGAGTGCCTATCACGTTGTAACGAGATAGTATCTCCATCTCTATATTACGAGTTACTATCTTGTAGTTACGACTCAAGTAAGGATGGAGAACTTTTCTAACTGGAGAGTAAACATCTGTGAAGTCATTAAGTATGACCGCGGGCGTACTGTACCAACTGGAAAGAAAAAATGACACCCCCATGCTGTTGCAATTGAGGTGGCTATGGGCTGTTTAAGGGGCCATGGCACCGCTGGGACCAATGTGAATCCACAATGCGGGGCGTACAGGTCACTTACATATATCGGCATTTGGATCATATTGGCAAAAATGTCAAAAGTATTTGTCTTCGCTGTTTCGCATGTGTTGCCACTTCTATTTTTACAACTTTTGCACCAAACTTGTTTTTATTTTCCAACCAGTTCGGCATTCTTGAAGAGCACATCAATAGCGTTGTCGTGCATAACATTATTAATAATGTATTAACATGTATTGATTTAATATCACAATTTTTTCAGGAACGTTAAATGCTCAACGTAACAACAGTATTGAACACGCCAAGGGTTGACTAAGAGGTTTCTATGATTCTCTTTGTCGTTTTGGAAATAAAGATAATGCTCCAAGCAACATGGATGTGAAGAGTTTGTTTATTCCAAGATGCCTGTCACGAGTGATAATTTCAATATACATTTGAATCGCCAAGAAAGACCACCGAAGGGACTTGTATATGTGGTCTTTGTAGGGAGTGGTCTGAATAGGTGTATAATTTTATTAAGGACGAACAAAAATGATTTCTCTTTATAATTAAGATCTTAAGGGTAATATTCTATTGTAATCTCTAGGTTTACACATTGCAGTGGCTGTGCAAAGCATTTGGGTGTGCCAGACATTGTGTTGTCCCTCTGAGTTGCATATCAGTGAGGCTATCCCAGACACATTCCTTTGAGATTACATTACAAATATAAATAAAGCAGAAGCGAGGTAAGGGTTTGGTTTTGAACTTTGGAAACAACCTGAGCAACAGGGATGTAAGTATTATTATTATGATTTAAACTCAGACTTTTCCACCAGTTCTGGTTCCAAATTAAAACAGTTCTGCCTCACAAACTTCTTACTCTACATATAAATGAGCCAACACGAATCACCGAAACAACTTCTTCGTGTCTTGACCAGATCATTTCTAACATACCAGATTTTGTCAAAGACCCGCGAGTTTTACCACCAATTTCTAACTGCGATCATTCAGTTATAGGCGGTAACATGCTCTTTCGGCGCAAGAAAGAGTCTTCCTTTAAATGACATATTTTCCTTTACGAGAAAGCCAATTTTGATGCATTTAGAAATTCTTTGAACGAAGTAAATTGGAACGATTGTATCTCGGATGATATTGACGTTTGTTGCAAAAAATGGACAGAATTGTTTCTTCAAGTAGCCAGAGATACGGTTCCCAATAGAACTATTACAGTTCGTCCTTCTGATCTCCCCTGGTACAGTTCCAGGCTCCACTGTGAGAAGCGGAAGGTCATTCGAGCGTATAAGGTAGCAAAAGAGAAAAAACACAATACATAGCTTGGAGTACTTATAACAGAACATGTAATCAGTACCAGGAGCAGCTGAAAAATGCTGAACAAAATTATAATGATAAACTTGGCGTGTCTCTGAAAAGTGCCAAACTTAAGAATAAAGCTTGGTGAGTACTATGAAACACTTTATGAATCGTAACCAATCTTCTACTATCCCATCTTTATTACATGAAAACCGTCATGTGACTGAGAGTCTATCCAAAGCGGAAATTTTCACTTTATTTTTTTCGAGTCAAAGTAATCTTGACACATCGATGGCGCCTGTACTCCCTCCCGTCGATCTGCCCACCAATATTTTGGAATCCATTGAAATTAATCCAAATGAAGTCTGCCATATTCTGGAAAGTTTAGAAGTCACAAAGGCCACCGGTCTTGACGGCATCAGCTCCCGTATTCTGAAGGAAGCAGCGCCCTCTATAGTTGTTTCATTAACTAGACTATTCAATTTGTCCCTGTCTCTTAAACACTTTCCCGGTTTGTGGAAGAAGGCAAATGTAACCCCTTTGAATAAAAAGGGTGACCCAAGTTTATGTAATAACGATCGTCCAATTTCTCTTCTCAGTTGTGTTGGGAAGGTAATGGATAGAGCGCTCAGTGGCATATCGGGTTCTCTGCTTAATTGGTTTAAAATTATTTATTTGATCGCCAACAGCGCGTTGTATTATATGGACAGGCATCTCAGTGGAGCACAATAAATGCTGGTGTCCCCCTCCCCAGGGCTCTGTATTAGGGCCACTTTTGTTTTTGATATTCATAAATGATATAGTCGACGTTGTTCGATCAAAAATTAAACTCTTCGCAGATGATACATATTTTTATATCTTAATGTTGATCCATATCTATCAGCAATCATGATGAACGTTGATCTTTCTCTCATACAGGTTTGGTCTCAAGATTGGTTTGTAACTTTCAACGCTTTGAAAACAGAAGCCATGCTAATTTCTCGCAAAAGGAACCAGGTGAATCACCCCCCCCCCTTTAGTGTTCCAATGCCATCAGTTGGATAATGTTGACCAGCATAAACATTTAGGACTTTTACTTCGATCTGATCTTAGGTGGCATGATCACATAAATACGATAGTTACGAAAGCTACAAAGCAGCTCAACATTTTGAAAACTTTGCAATATAGCCTTGATAGAAAGACTCTAGAAATGATATGTCTGTTTCATTAGACCTTTAATGGAATATGGTTGCATTGTCTGGTATGGCTGCACCTGGGCGGATGCATTGAGGCTTGAAAGTATTCAGCTTGATGCTGCCCGTGTCATATCTCGTGCCTTGCGGACTACACCAAATGCTAAGTTCTATGAAGAAACTGGTTTTACATCATTGGCAAAACGCAGAGAAAGGAGTAAATTAATAAATATGTACAACATAAAAAACAATTTAGTCCCAGAATACCTCACTAATATTATTCCCAACGATCCAAATCACAATAGAAGATACAATACCAGACAGACGCCAGATATACCACCATTTAGAACTAGAACGGAACTCTTTGACACATCTTTTTTCCCAGCCACAACCAAACTTTGGAACCAACACCCTTCTGAAGTACGAAATTCAGAGTCTTTATTTCATTTCAAACAGCAAATTACCCAGAATGTACCAAGATCAGTAAAGCAAACTCAACTTTATTATGTTGGTAAACGATTCCCGGCAGTCCTCCACGCTAGACTGCGCATGGGCCGCAGTCAGCTGAATGCTCACCTGTTTGATATTGGTGTTATTGATTCTCCAGAGTGTAAATGGGGGCAAGATATTGAAGATGTATGGCATTATTTTTTTGTCTGTCCCTATCATATCCTCCAAAGGAATGATCTCCACAGCGTTGTAATAAATTATGATCCTTTTTGTCTGGAAACAATCGTGTACGGTGCTTCAGGCTGCAGTTTCCAAAATGATTAATATATATTTCTGGCTGTCCATGACCATATCTTAAAAACTAGACGCTTTCAATCTGATGCCATAACATAATTCAGTTAGTTTGTTGTTAATCGCGCGACTGTTACCTTACTCAGAAAATATATTTACATCTTTCACATATAGCATAATGATTAGTTATATCTCTGTAGCCCCACTATCTGTCTTATTACACTTGTGGTGTCTTCCTTCAACTTGTTGCAGAATGCGATGCTCTGTGTCCCGTTTAAGGTGGATGGTAAGTGTACCTAGAGCATCGCACGTGGTATTGTGTTGTTTCGTCTGTCCTGCCCATTCGTCTTTCTTCCACAAGAGGGGTTGATATAGGGCTTTGCCCTTCTCCCCAATTGTATTCGGTCGAATAGAATACGTTAAAAGCAAGTATTATTTTCTTCCTGGTTCTGGCCCGTACACAAGTTTAGTTGTAAAACAACACCGGTAATATCTCACATAATATATTATTAAGTTTATATGTACATATGATCTAATTTTTCATGAGAGAAGAACCATTTCAATTTTGGAGTAAAATGGCGATCACACTCTTATTGAGAAGTTTTTTGTCCAAAAGGACGAACACCCCCCCCCCCCCACTTTTTGACGGGTAACTCAATAAAATACTTAATCTCTTTGTTATTTTTGTAATTTTAGTTCGATAATGTATTTATATTTTAGCTGTACACCTATTAAAGTTTTACATAAGTTGTTTTTTTCTGTTAACATAGCAATTTCGGAGTTCAGAACTAATACGCCAGAAATTTTAGCTCGGTAAACGTCAGTTACCTTTGTTAGAGGGGCACAAGTGAATCTTATGTTTCTTTTCTCTTCATAATTGGCTGGAAGTTATTTTCCACCTTCAGTTGGTAATGGAGCATGAGACTAGTTTCAGGAACATTGCTCCACATCACCCAATACTGTCCTTGCTGGTGCACGTTTCCTAAGGCCAAGCAGTCAGAGCACACGTTTGTGAAGTGTCGTCTGTTATTTAAATTTCCTTCTGTAGGAACACTGTTGAATGAAACTTACAGATGAGACCTGTAAGATTAACATTCCATAGGTCAACACATGAGAACCCAAGCGAAGTTAAAAAGGGTGTCGAATGTGTCGCAAGTTCCACAAGGATAGTGTTAATATAGCCTGATCTATATGTTTGTTTCAGCTCAGAACTATCACAATAGGTGCCGAATCCCGCATCACCTCGGGAGTTATCGGTACTATTTTGTCCTTGTTTTGTGGCGTGGCAAGACAAGTGTTGCTGCATGTAAAAGCTGTCAGTGTATTGCAATATTTGCACACGAAGTGCTTAAAATCATATGGATTAAGAATCTGGCATCGGGTGATAGCTGTAAACGATGTTGTGCCGCGAGTCGTTGCACTTTTTCTGGTTTTCAGAAAGCTTGGGGGACGAAAACTGAAAAAAGTGGAAACAACTGCCACAAACATTGTCTGTAATTGTCACCCAACGCTCGACTTCAATTCCTAACTACCGTTATGTGACCAAAATTGCAAAACGGAATCGGAACGAATTGTCCTGTCGCGCCATTTGCTGCGTTTGCTATTCAACTAACTGACCTAAAGTAATGGTGCTGCAACAATGATGAGGGAAGTCAAAGACAAGACGCTAGCTATGTGAGAAAATTATAGAACACTCAAGTTTGTTCCATCTCATCCCACAGCTGGCAATCGTCTCGGGGACACCTGTTTCATTGATATCAAGTTCATAAGTGCATAGCGCATACCTTTATGAAATAACTTTAAAGTCCCTTTGTATCTCTACAGCTTTAAAGCCAGTTGTTGTTGAACTCCTGTTCACGTGACAAACTTTATGACCTTTGAGCATCCACGTGTTATCGAATTGATACTCTGGTGACTCCTGTCCCTGATGAATTACTGAAGGCCAATGAATTGTTTCTACCTTGAAACCTTACACAAAACCGGAGGTGGATTTTCACTTCTCGAAGATAACACCCAATTAGTTCTGCAAGATCAGTTGGGCAATATTCTTGTTATTTACACAGTGTTCAGAACTCCTTGAAATACATAGTTTCAATGTAACTCATTAAAACATAGTTTGCATCATTGTTCCCAGAAGGAGACACCACGAGTGCGAGTAGGACCTGTGTCAGATGGAATAAGAAACCACAATGCGGGAAGCACGTAATGGTTTGCCATTCATTCCGACGCAAGAACTAACACCGTCTACATTTAGATATTGTTGTTTTTGTATAATTTTGGGAGAGTAATAGTCCTTCTTAATTTGAAGTTTTTAATGCTTGCTCAACAATATTAGAAATAAAATCGTATTTCTAACCTCCGATCCTTTGGTAGTTCAACCAACGCAAAGAAAGGGGCGTTTCTGTTCTAATTACAATGGTGTAATGGTCGAGACAGGTCGCTCAAACGACATACTTGTCAAAAGCCGTCCAAGTTCGAATCCCGCTAGATTGCTTGCTTTTAGCTTTTGTATAAAAATCAACTGTCTGAGTCCAGCTACCGTCAATTATCCCAAAGACAACAGAAAATCATCAGTGGCTCAACTGAAATCATTGAGGAATGAACTGCTGGGAACAATAGAAGGATGGTGTTAGTGTCATCAAACTGGAAGCCAAATCTTTAAAGACCACGAAGTCCCTTCAGGGTAGACGGAATGTCTGAAGGTGTCATTTCCTTTGTTATTACATTTGAACCCTACGGAACTTATTTAAGTCGGATCACACGTGATATTGACATTTTATGGTTAATTATGAAGAGTTTAAAATGTTGGAACAACAGCAGAAACCAAGTCAGTATCAGATCAACATTCCTTAAAACATAAAATAACTGATCTATATTTAAATGTACATTTTCCATGCACAAAATCCTTTTCGTGGATAAAAGTTTACATGAACCAATTATGCATTTAAAGGTACAGCGAGTGCTCCCAAGACATGAATGTTCATGTCCATTAGCAAAAGCATGAAGGGTTGAATTGCAACTTACAGTCTCTGTAGACAACCCAGAGGCTATACGGTACAAGGATGTAGGATCGGTTGGATGGGCTTCTGACTGGGAATAATTTTAATGAAAAGCTACCGGCCATCCTCTTGTAAAGCCACCAAAAATACAACCAAAGTTGAGGCTATAATAAAAGAGGTGACTCTCTATCTCTTTCTCTTTCTCTCTCTCTGTATCACTCTCTCTCTCACTCTCTCTCCTCTCTCTCTCCCTCCCTCTCTCTTGTTAATTTGTTCATGAAACTCAGTTGAGTTGCCTAATTACTTTTTACACATATTTTTGATGGATTTTCCAGTAAAGTTTGGTAATCAGACAATTACATTGTTGTTTACCTGATTTGAAATGGATTCTAAAAACTCCACACAGTTAGGTTTTTCAGGTGAAAAATTTGCATTCTGCTGGTGGGAAATAGGTAGTCAGTGTAGAAGCTTTGGGGTTTTTTGTTTTTGTTTTTGTTTTTTTGTTTTTTGTCTGTTTTTGTTTTTGTTTTTTTCTTTGTTACCTGATATTACTTCCATTGTAATATACATGAGTGGCAGTGGCAGTGGCACCGCCGGATTGGTCTGTGACTACACTGATATTGTACAACGCTTGTCATGTCCAGGTCACGTGGTTGCCTGGCGACAGATAACCGATCACAATTCTATAGTTCATGTCCCTTGTGCAAAGCCATCTCAATGAAGTGCTTCGCTGTTTCTTTGCTCAGCTTACGCCCACTTCATGGCAGAATGCCTGGACAACTTGGCACGAATACTATTACGGTACAGAAATGCACGACAAAAAAGATCACACAACAGGATACGCTGACTGATTTCCAAACTTTAGTAGGAACATCCGTTAACAATATGTTTGAAGAGGAATTGAGCGATTAAACCTATGGTCTTAAGGAGACAGATCGAAATTCCACAAAACACCAACGAGTTTCACAGAAAAAAACTGATATTTTGGATAGTTTCTATCTTGCAATAAAACTAGGCGTCACATGCTACATCTGCATCGAATTTTGCATCTTTTTATCACATTTAAAATAATACGTATTTGAAGCACAAACTGTATTGAATGTTTAATGATGGTTAAGATTATTACAAAATCTAAACAGAAGAAAGTTATTAAACATCAGAGATCCATAACAGCAGCACCTGGGTCCCCATGCCAGTAGCATCATAAATATTTCTACAGATGTTCAAAGCAATGTGATATATAACTTTGAAGAAATTCACAAGAATATCTTAAAAAAGAACAATTAATCCCCAAACTGCAGTTTTGATAAGGAAATATTAGTTTGCTTTTCAATATTAAAATTAAATAAATAAATGAATGAATTAATTAATGAATAAATAAATAAATAAAATCCCCCAAACCCTTAAATACCAATTTCCATACTTGCTGCTGGAAATAAATACCAATTTCATATTTCTGCAACACCATATCTTCAATGTTTCCATTTATTTATATCCCATATCTTCATGTACCTCCACTTGACTCAATGCCAACTGAGGCCCAAGTGCATCGGGACAGCCAAGCGTGCAAGGGGGGGGGGAGGTATCAAAGCCTGATACGTAAAGGTGGACCATCTGCAATCTTAATAGAATGCAAGATAACACATCTTCAACAGTGCAATCAATTGACATACAATTGGCTTACCTGCAGAAAGCAAATTATGCCCTCTGGCCAATTTTTTCTTACTCATGCAAAAATATGGCTTTCATGTTCCATCACCTACGTTCGTGAACAAAAATGCCATGACTACAAGAAAAATTGCCAAGGCCGTCAGAGTACTTGAGATAATGAAAAAGTGTGGTCTTGTCTATAGAAATTTAAATCAAAGACTTGATTCCTGGATGCACGTCTCTGTCTGAATGAAACTGGTCGTCTGATGAAAGACTGCATGTCCTCACGATTTGAACTTAATCAGAAAGAGAAAGGCTACAAAATTTAAGAAAAGGATCAGCTAAGCCTTGCCTGCTGAACAATTCAATCTCTGTGGTTTAGAGGTAACATAGAGCTTTTTTGCTTTCGGAATTAAAGCTAAGCCTAATTCAGTTACTATGAATCAAGAGTAATCTCCAGGCCAAACTGTCATCGATCGTGTCGTACCACGTAGCCACGCGGGCCTTGGCTTCAGAAGAAAAGACGCTGTACACTGATTGTTTTTTGCTGTGAGATCTGACGACCACAATGCATTTGACCCCAAATACAGAATTCTCATAAGAAATCAGGTACAGTGCCACAGCAAATATAAGTGTTTGCTATGACGTAGGTACCGTGCCACACCAAATTTAAGTTTTGGTGTAGTGTCTTAAAAAGTAAGTGTTTGACCTTTGAAGACATTACCCTAATAAAAGTTTATCCCATTTACAAATAGAAACCTGTGACTCAAATTATTAATTCCTTTTAGTGGCCTATAGAGGCACTGACGCTAATTTGAACTAACAATAAGTATGCAATTAGGGTTAGAATCAGGCGCCATCCATCCTGCGATCACCTTGAACCGCGGTTGTTAGCCACGTACGACACGTCTGGCATTCCGTTTTCAAGACGGTTCCCGGTCAACGTTCCTGATTTTGCAATCAGTTTACATAAACCCATAGCGCTTCAGTTCTTGCATAATTTCCATTGTACCTGACCAGTTCATTGAACCTTACGTACCATCGCTTACATGGTACTTTACAATACAGCCGATAAAAATATTTCCAATGTCTACAATCTTTTGTATCATCAGCCTGCTATTCTCTCAAGCATTTCATCTTTTTCGGCTGAACGGAGCACACAGTGGGAGATAAATGCTCACATTTGCAGCACATAAATCACAAGCCAAGAGGAACGGCATGTGCCACCAATTACTCTTTCAGTGCCAAGTTTTGACTGAATCAACAGCTTTCCTCGGCGTGCTTTGGGCGCATTACGTCAATATAGGTCGCCTAGGAAAGTTGTTGACCCGGACCATTCCTGTCTTTTCAGCAACTATAGCCAAGGCGGACTTCAATGCAAGGTCGGCTCAAGAAGAATAGGAACCTAGCACTGTTATGTCAATTTAGAGGCATCGACTTTGTGTCGAAATTAGCCATGGAAAGGTCAAAGCACATGCCTGTTTTAACCATTTTCCAGTCAAAACAAGGGTATCAGGTGTAACATCATGCCATACGTGTCAATGTCTGTACCGACGTTTTGCCACAAAAACTTTGGAAGAACTAGACATACCTTCAACGCGAAGCGTTGACTGACGGTTCAGCCAGGAAAAAAATGCCATTTGCTCAAATTAGGTCATGGTGACACCAAAATCTAATCAGTTCATCTTGCCAGTTAAGATAAGCATATTGCCAAATTTGAACAAAATACATGGAGGCATTTAGTAGATATCGCGGTAACGAGATTGTGCACATCCAGACGGACATCATGAAGGACATGCAGACGGACATCTGCACGGACGAACAACCCAAAAACATGAAGGGTCCCCAAATGTGAACAAAATACATGAAAGCATTCTGGAGATTTCGCAGTAACGAGTTAACGAACATGTAATGAGGCTGCCATTTGCTCAAATTAGGTCACAGTGACACCAGTTCATTTTGCCAGGTAAGATTAGCATACTGCTAAATTTGAGCAAAATACATTGGAGTATTCTGGAGATATGGAGGTAACGAGCCCTAGTGAGCATGTTATTAGGATGCCATTTGCTGAAATTGGGTCATGGTTACACCATAATCTAATCAGTTCATGTTGATGTATATATTTCATCCGGTCTGATTGGTATTATATTGTATATAGACGGAGTCAAACCAGCATAGCCGGTGTCCACTCTGGAAGCTTTATGTTCTACATTGTTTTTATGTAATATGTATAATGTGTCTGCCAACTAGCGCCAAAAAGTGCTGGTGGCTCAGTCTTAGTCCAATGTGATTAATATCTTTCCTGCTGGTATAATTTAACTCGCGAATATTAAGGAACTCTGCCCGCTACATACACATGCGCACACAAAAATAACAATAAATTAAAAATCATAGAATTCACCAATACCCGTAAAACCTCTATTCTAAATTATGTTAATGAATACATTTTATGGATCTCTTGAAAGTGATACACGCAATGCAAGGTTTACTATGGTGCGCAACAGGGAACCAATAAACCTGCGGGAATGATTGAACTGAACACCGTTGCCAAATTTTTGCTCTGTACAATACATTGCCCGTATTAGCCATCATTTGTTCTGCATTTCTTTAACAATATCTTGAAGAATTTTTAATACATTTTACGGACATTTGCACACGATGTGTGTGGTCACGAACTGGGCAACCAGTGAGAACCCGAATGTAGTGAAGCAATGGTGCACGAGAAAACAGTTAGTTACTTAGTGACCTGGATCATAAAAGCGGTATACCAAGAAGACATCTACCACCTTCAACAGCATATGATATTGACAGATGATTAAACTACATCCCACAGATGGCATCATATGCGATGTTACAATGACTTGCCCATGACAATGGGGAGGTAGGTTATGCATACTTATATTATGAATAAGACAAAAGGCATGAAGAAGTAATAGATGATAATACAAACATAATATCAGGAACGAATTTTCCAGCAATCTGTAACTATATAATTATGGCAACGGCATCGTCAAAAAGTTGTGCTCCAAACGAACGTCCAGATAAATTATCAATTGACATAAAAAAAAAAATCACAAAATGTCTCTGTCTTGACAGTGTGGTATTTACACCTATATAATTGACCACATAAGATATTTCAACAAGTTCCGATACGAGGCTGTCTATGTTTTAAGGCATATATATATATATATATATATATATATATATATATATATATATATATATATATATATATATATATATATATATACAAAATCGAAAAGCTAATCTTCAACCAACTATTTAATATGCGCTGTGTGATTACTAATGGCAATATTTCACTGAGACATATGACTACACACACACACACACACACACACACACACACATATATATATATGTATATATATGTATGTATGTATGTATATACACCATTTTCCATGTGAACTATCAACAGTTGTAAAAACAGAGCTCTTTAAACATTCTATAACGTTACGTATGTCTCAAGTTGATACATCAACGGCTAAACATAATTGCTACTATACATAAACTTTCTAACCACGTTGAAAAGTTCATTTCAGAGACAATGAGATATGAAACGATTGTAGACAGTCGTTCAAGTATTCGATCTGTAGGATGTTTATGTGTACGCTTGGAGTTTTTTTGTTTTTGTTTTTATTTATTTATTGAAAGATTCAAATTGGTTATTTCAGGTGATTGGAATATGGAGTCGGATTACTAACGGCAAGGCACATTTCATACCCTAAAAAGGTGCAAATCCTGGTATCGCCACAAAACGCATCCCAAAAAATGGCAGAACATCGTTCAAGAAACATGCCACTGTCCCAAAGATGGCGTATACCTTGGCGATGGCTCACGCTGAACGTGGGGCAATTTCGTGGACATATGAACAAACACATTCAGCTTCAAAACCACTTGGCCAGGATATTTCTCATTACTGCAATCCTTTTGATAGTTCCCTCTATCATCACGATGGTGTGTTTCATCATATATTTCTCAGACATATATATCTATATCATTAGTATATGTGGGCTAGTTGTAGGGTTATGGTTTTTGTTACTGGGTTGTCTTTTAAAAGCTAAAGCACGGAATGAGCATTTTGTATGGCTGCGAGCTATCAGAGCTGACACAATTTCACCGAACACCGCACCTCTCCAGGTTTCAGAATCTCGGACAAAAGATTCATTTCAGAAGGAATTGGACTCAGGCGAACACGTTGATGATATAGGCCTACCCGGTACATGGATGGAGATTGAAGGCGAAGAATGCGAAAATGTATGTTTTAAAGCGTTCTGTTGGTGCCAACGAAAGATTAACGCTCTTGTCGATAAATGCGGATTGTGGAAAATAACAGTGGGAAAACACAACGGTAAAGCAAACAAGCAACTTCGGATGATTCATCGGATGGGTGGAGCATTTATAATCATTTGCATCCACCTCTGTTTTAGTTGTATCGTGATTTTAGCCGCAACCTTACCCTTCAGCTCACATGTAGCAGTCTACGTAGTTGGAATCGGTGGACTTGGCCTCACAGTGTGGTTTCTCTCCGTAGGCGTGTCGCTGACGGTTTACGCCCACAAACGCCATCATTTGTGGGCAGCGACTGTTGATGTTGAAAAAGAACAAGAAGAAAAGGAAAATCGAGAAGTTTACAAACTGCTTTGTGCTGATAGAGATCATATTTTGCCACATAACTCTCGTAAAAGCACATTAGGGAGGGTAAAGTCTGCACCAAACTTACAATTCCGACCCTGGGCGACACTCCTGGGAAATAAACGTGGCCTTATTAATCCACACGTAAAACTTATCCATCGTTTTGCTTGGGCGTTTGTCTTGTCGGCTCTGATTCCGATATCCTGCATTGTCGTGATGGCCGTCATGATTTCCACGACGAAAAACTATGTACTTTTTGCAGTAGGACTTGGTTGTCTCGTGTTGGGGGCGTGGCTTCTCATTATAGGTTTTCTACTCATGTGGCATGCGCGAAGACAGCACAGGCGATGGGTGAGAAACCTTAAGGTAGAAAGAGACCAGAGACTCAGAGAGAGAACCCCTGACCGGAAGCCACCTGGTGGCCCGGTAAGACAGTCACTGGACCTGACTGGCCTCAAGAGAATGGAAGAGAGCAGTGGATCGGAGTCATCCGTTGGTAGTTCACCTTCTCTTTTGTCACAAGTTCCTCCTCGTCTATTTTGCCCGAAACCCCACCAGAAATCCTTCCATAGCCTTCTACCAAATGTGCACACAGACTTTTCACTCCCGGTGCAACAGCAAGGCCGCCATGGCAGACCTTACATTACTTTCCGCTCGCTGCGCACACCGAGAATGGCCCTTGATCAGAAGGTTCCGGACACTGGGGCAACGTCCATAAATACGGTATATGAACAAGTACCCGTTCCCGGAAAGAAGCCCAAGCGCAAAGTGATTTCTGTGGGTCCGGGTTATCGAAATCACGACGTTGTGGAAATGATAAATCGATACCCGCGTTTGAAACCGACGGCATTGAGGTTTCTGAAGTACATGCCTAGAAGGGCCACAAAACTGTGTTTGATCGACGAAAATAAAGCATTGGAAAGTACCGTTTGAGAGACTACAAAGCAAGTATAGAAGTATTAAAGATATTGAATTAAAATCCAGAAACAATTTACATTCAATGCAAAGCACGCACTTCACAATAAATTATCCAAACATCAAGCCAGTTGCAGCCCTCGTTTAATAGTAATAATGATGATGATGATGATGATGATGATAATAATGTTAACCCACAACAGGCCATCACCACTGAGAAATTTGAATTGTATTAAAAATCAAATGTCACTTTTAAATCAAAATTATTCAAACCTATGAGTGAAAAGTAGCGTTTGAATTTCAGCCTATACATTTAATATACATTTACATCCATTTGGTGAGGAATGGATCAAACCCACACTATTTGGAACCCTGCTCATACAATCCATACCAAACGTCACATCGCCAATATCATTCGAATTGCGAAGCGGAGGTAACAAATAACGTCATTTAATTTTCAAAACGCTCAGTTTGCACCATGCGTTAACACATCATGGTACGCGACGCTACTCAGGTTGACCCGCTATTGATTACCCGGATGAAAGCTGTCTGCTGCGCCACATGGCGGTCAATAAGAGAACGCAGAGTTATTGCTCTACCAGTATATTTGTTATGACATTCACTGAATGCAGAGTAACAAAAATATCATATGTGTCCAAAATCTAGCTGCTTTTAATGAAATTCAAGTTTCCAGTCGTACATGCTTTCGAGATGAAAATCCTACCCCCAAACTTCTTATGAAGTTTCATCCAACGAATAGGATACATTCATATTTAACTGCGATCCTGCTCACTTTCTGTGTTGCTGGGGTAACAGACTGTTGCATCCACCATTATCAGGGCAGATTTGCATTACATACTGCATGAACATCCATGAATTACACCTTTTCAACCAAAAGAGAGCCCATTTCTTATCAATTTAGGCATCTTTTGTGTTTCAAATATATGTCAATACATTTTCTTAAGACTATTCTGTGTTAGTGTTGTTTATTTTATTGAGAAAGTACTTTTGACCATGCTAACTACATGTATCTGTCCTGATGCAGGTGGCTCCCACTTTTTCTCGGGTGTTAGAGTAGGACTGCATTTAAATATGAAATACATCCTATTGTGGACAAATTATGATCAATCAGTTGAAGTTGTGTACCCCTTGCACGTGAGCTCCGTACTATGATGAAAAAGGGGCGCGCTTTCTACGCGCCTGCAAACGTGCGAGTGTAACCAAATGTACGCTTCTCCATGCGGAATCACTGGAGAATTATTCATTTGAAATGGGCCTATGTGTTTGAGAACAGTAGGATAACTACTGCAGAAACAAACTGGCCCCAATTGTTGGAGATACAGAACTTATCAACGTTCTCCAGTTTTCTCCCAGTACGTTTTGTTGCTTGGCAAGGCTCTTCGTGGGCAGGGTCAACGTCATTACCCCATGAAACGGATGGATATGACATAGGATATATATATATATATATATATATATATATATATATATATATATATATATATATATATATATATATATATATATATATATATATGTATATATATATGTATGTATGTATATAATCTTTAAGCGTGTCAGTGATGACATATGATTACTTTGGCCTGAGAGAAATCTACTTGATATTTTCACTTGATATACCCGATTGGTCGTCGGATAGTTACCATCACACAGATTTATCCACGAACATTTCGTCTAGCTGTATTCTATGTATCTTCCCGCATCTTTCACTTTTTCCGATTCTGCTGTTATCATATCACTGAGACAAACCTTCAACGCGTTGAAGTTATCTTCCATCTATGAGTGCGACTGAACTCTCACTCTTCCCATCTCTCTATCCCGACATATATATATATATATATATATATATATATATATATATATATATATATATATATATATATATATATATATATACACCTTTTACAAATGCCTAAAATAATGCAACAAGAATAAATGAATATATAATATTTGCATATACACATCATACACGATCTTATTTCTTTATTCAGGTTTGAGTAGACAAGACGGGAGTGCGATAATGGTACCTTATCCCTTTCCTCCTAGAATTAAGACGGTGCAAACAACTTTTTTTGGTGTAGGCTGGCCGCTAAGCGCCCAACTCTTGCCAAGGAAAGCTGCTGACCCGAGGCATAATATCTTGATAGGCCTTAGGTACACTTCTCAGTCAAATTGTTTTTAATTACTCTTCAAATTAGCTAAAGAACATTGGAAAAGGGGACATTTGACCACCTGCCTGTTTTGGCGGGAAAACTGTCCAAGGGGGAAAGGGTTAAGGCCCTCGTCATTTTTATTGGGGGCACACATAACAGTACCATATGTCTTTACTGATACATAATCCAAGATCTATTCCATGTGTGATGTGTTTTATTTATTGATTTATTTTCTTTTTGTTATGCTTCAAGGAAATAAAATATTCACAAAGAACAAATTTATTTCCGGAGTATATTTTCATTTTCTCTTAAAGGTTTTTTAAATATAGTGATGTTTCCACGAGGTGTCCTTTTAATGGAACTTTAAGATCACGCAAATAAATTGAAACTCGCCATATATATATATATATATATATATATATATATATATATATATATATATATATATATATATATATGTATATATATATGTATATATATATGTGTGTGTGTGTATTAGTGTGTGTGTTTCATTACTTCCGTGTGTATTTATATCGTACTAGTGAATTACCAATTGAAATTCACCCTCCTAAACAGATTAAAAATTTCTATCTTATTATAACCACTTTTGTCTCGTTATTACCTTTTCTCGATAAGACTACCCTTTATTGTCTTCGCAGTGAGGGTATTTTGACAATTGGTCAAACACATAGGGCCTGCAAACTGGGCCAGTTTGGTGTTACATATGTGAAATAACAGATTCATATATTAAGTAAAATAAAATAAATAGAATGGATCCACGTGTAAATAGGGCCTTCATCCCCGGTGTATAAATACACATTAATGTCTGGATCTATTTCTATCAGTTATAGATTTTCTGTGTACTTTTTTCAGCCTGTTCTACATATTGCTATTATATAATATGCCGATGTGCATTTAGTCGATGGCAATTATCTTTAAGCTAGTTAATCTTGATCGTAACGAAAACCGAGGTTATAATCAAGATCGAATGACTAATCAAACAACATTTTCCATTTTTAAACGTTTCGCAGAAAATTAGCCCGTGGATTTTGATATCAAACGATATGGAATAGCTATCTGTGCATCGTGCTGGCTGATCCATATATTTTTGCACGAATGACCAAACACAACATTGGAATAGAATAATTTTACATACGGCAAAGAAGTAGCCGGTCACATACTGTAAAATTAATGAGCTTATTTGTTTACGAGTTTAATTTACGCTATTTTTACCCAGTTATTTAACCGAAGTTTAAATCCTACTATTTTGGGCAGAGGTCCTATTCAACCTTGTTACAATTATATCTTACTGTGTTTTTGCTTTCACGGTTTCATTCCACGAGCGAAATAAGCGAAAATGAAAAGAGCAAAATTAATGAATTTACATTTTTCATAACAAGGCGAGGTTCATGCTCTGCTCCCCAGGGTTCGCTATCAGCTGTATGCTAATATAGTCGCGGTGATTGTGATAGGCAATCATATCCCTGTACCACCATGGGCATGGCAGGAAAGACAACTCGCGGATCGATGATGTCTGAGCGGTTTGAAACATTGTTTATGGTGTCGTGTCGCCTAAAAAATAGCGCATGCGCAGTCTCTGCTGAGAATGCCCCAATGAAACGCGTTAGCGCTCCAAGTAACAAAAGTGATCTGGTTTCCCATAAAGCATGCCATCACACAAAAACAAGTTGTTTACAAACTCGCCAGTGGGGATTCAACCAAGTGGTTGACAGAAAGGTAAATGTGTTGACACTTCATTATCCTCAAAATATATACTTTTCGACGAACATATAGTTTAGTTTAAACATATTTATTTCAAGCTGGGTTACCCAATAGTACAAATAGTGTTACTAATCGAGGGGTTCTCCAGACACGGAGACGCACAATATGTATGTACAAGACACACAGGACGAGACATTTTAAGGTTGAAAACTATGCACTTACACAAAACAGGCTATGTACATGTATAAACACAAGAGATAACTTTATACATGTGTGTGTTGACAATATTCTGTTACCAAAATGAACATGCCATCGGAGGCGACTGAAGGCGAGGGCAACAACCCGACTAAGGCCCGCCCACCCTAGCAGTCCAACACACAAGAAATGGCATTTCAAAGATGGCAACGTCGATAAATGCATAATGCATGCTGCTGGGCGCGGCCGAAGCACGATGGCGACATACACACACTGCCACTGTGGAGCCGCCATGGCGCCCAGCAGCTCGAGTGTATCCTCGCCGCCTTGTCGATGTACCCCCCCCCCCCCCCCATGGTAAGTCAGCCCGTGAGAGCAGTAACGGTAACATCTTTAAAAAAACTGAAGGAAAACACACACACACACACACACACACACACACACAGCTCATGTTCATGTACTTCTTTACACAAGTATTCACCGATAACAGGTACCCAAACACTTATTCATGTGAGCGAAACACGATGATGAGCAATTTGCATGAACACATTTGAAACAGAAAAAGTCTAATTACCAGGTGAAACGTCTCGATTCAATAATGAAGTTTTGCACAGCCTTGAAGATTAAAGCGTTACATTCGTCCGAAGCATCTTTACACCCAAATAAAAAGATATTGGCTAGTATATCACTTGCTACATGTAAAATTAAATTTGGATGCACACCAGGGGCTAGCAGTGGAACAGTAATACAGAGAAGTTTCATTCTTTCCTTGGCGTATCTGTATCTTGGACAATAGAAGCAGAAATGTTTAAAAATCCTCAGTAGGATGGGAGCAGTCACATGTGTTTCTCTGGATGATAGTGACTCTATAGAGGTCGGAATTGAGTTTGGAAAAGCCTAGTCTTAACTGAGTATGGCAGATACTGGCAAATCGCTGGCCATGAGTAAAGAAAATGGGAACTACGTCAAATGCAAGCAGAGTGGTCTTGAGCTTGGACTTAAAGATTTGAAGGGATAGGGAGTCTCTGATATCAGAGGGAAGATTGTTCCATTGTTTGATGGCATCAGGGAGGAAAGATTTTTCGAAACGTAGGGTTCTGCATTTGATGGGGCGCACGTTTCTGGAAGACCTATGATGGAGCATACGACCTCCCGGCGCGAAAGGAACAAGGCTGGGGAGATATGTCGGAGTTAGTTTATGATACATTTTGTAAAAAAAGTCAGTTTGAAGTATTTACGCCTGTTGGCCAATGTTGACCAACCAAGTTCCTGTAAGAGATTAGCGTGTGACGTGTGTCTGAAGGCACCAGTACATATTTTGGCTGCCTCAAACTGAATTGACTCAATTTAGTCACACAGGCCTTGCCCACAATTGTCATATATTACACAACCATATTCAAGTATAGGCCGAACCATTGAGAAGTACAATCTTTCCAGTGTTTTTCGGGATAACTTGAATTTGAATCTTCGAAGGAGGCCAATGCGCAGACTAGCTTTTTTTGTGATATGCGTGATATGAGCACGCCAAGAAAGATTGTTAGCTAAAGTAATTCCAAGGCGGTATGCGTATCTTCCTCTGGAATGGCGATACCACCTAGGAGAGCGGGGGGGGGGGGGGTGTGTGTGTGTGTGTGATGGGGTTTATTAATTTTGGCCGAGAAAATAACTGAAATGGATTTTATGGCATTAAAGACCAAGCCCCACAGTTTACCCCAGTGGTAAATAATTGAAAGATTAGAGTTCAAATGGCGTGCTGATTCAGTGGGGTTTTGAACTATCTCAAGTATACTAGTGTCGTCGGCGAAAATGCGGACATCACAGGTCAAATGATCTACAATATCGTTTATGTAGACAAGGAATAATAATGGGCCTAATATTGATCCATGAGGCACGCTGGCCTGAACAGATAGCCAGGAGGAGGTTTGCCCATGTATGATAACACGTTGAAGGCGGTTTGAGAGGTAGCTGTCGATCCACCTAAGGAGACCTTCTGACAACCCCAGCTGATGTAGTTTGAAGAGGAGGCCTACATGCCACACTTTGTCAAAGGGCTTCGAGATATCTCAGAACACCATCCTGGCTTCCTTGCAGTTCTCAAGCCCATTATATACAGATATTTTAGAGACTACTGACTAATTAGTTGACAGTTGAATCATTAGCTTTAAAACCAGAGTTCTTATCAGTAAGTAGGTTATTACCTATTAGATATTCATAAAGAAAGTTAAAGACCAGTCGCCCGAAAACTTTAGAGACGTTGCACAGCAAGGAAATTGGACGATAGTTACTCTTAATTTGTTTATTTGACTTTTTGAACACAGGGCAGATATTGGAGCGTTTCAAGGAATCGGGAAATTGGGAAACACCGAGAGACAGGTTGAAAATTTTAGTCAAGGGCTTGGTGATGGAGTCGGCAGTATTTTTAGGGAGAGTATTACCTATATTATCGGGGCCTGAAGCCGAAGTTGGTCTTAACGATAACAATACTTGCCTGACACTTTCTTCATCGAGCGTGAGATCACCCATGCGTGTCTCTGTGCGACAGGTAAAGTCAGGAAGTAGTGGTGCATCATTATCGGCATAAGTGACACACTGACTAGCGAACTAAGTATTAAATACCTCACACTTTTCGGTGATGCTAGAAATAATCTTATTTTCATCTATAATAGGAGGAATATCTTCATGGATTTTACAACCAAGTAAAGATTTAGACAAGTTCCACCATTGTTTGGGATTGACATTTTTTTCATCCAATTGTGCACGTAAAAAAAAGTTTCAAAAAATAGGCGTTAATCGAAACTTTTATTGCACTAACTACCTTATTGCGTCGCTTTTTGTAAAACTGGTAAAACCTGTCAATTTTGATACAGACATCCAGAGTAAAAGGGCGAGTGGTTTTAGTTAACTTTTTAAATCGTTTCCATGCTCGATTACGCTGACGCATACGTTTTTTAATTTTAGTTGTTATCCAAGGTTTATCCTTTGGCCGAATGATGACTTCATTATACGGGATAAACTCTTTGGCAGTAGTTAAGAAAAGGTCGGACCAGTAAAATACTACATCATCAATAGAATCAAAAACGTCCAAGGCAGTGTTCAAGAGAATAGAGGATAAAGTAGAATTAAGACCGTGAAAATCAGCTTTTTTGAAATTCCATACACCTCTTTTGAACGAACGGTCTCTATGGTAGGGAAGTGAGAAGGAACAGAAAATAGCCGAGTGGTCAAAATTTGAAATGGGGGCTTAGACTCCACTGTCCAAGATAAGTCCAGGTGAGTCAGTAATTAAAAGGTCCAACAGACTGGCGTATGTACTCGTTTATTCTAGTCCAACAGACTGGTGTAGTACTCGTTTATTCTAGTCCAACAGACTGGTGTGGTACTCGTTTATTCTAGTCCAACAGACTGGTGTGGTACTCGTTTATTCTAGTCCAACAGACTGGTGTAGTACTCGTTTATTCTAGTCCAACAGACTGGTGTAGTACTCGTTTATTCTAGTCCAACAGACTGGTGTAGTACTCGTTTGTTCTAGTGGGTTCATCTATGAGCTGGAAAAGATTAAATTGAGCAACGAGGTTGAAAAGAGACATACCTTGTTCACTGTCTTGATGAGTGGAGTTCCAATCAACACACCTATCATTAAAGTCTCCAGTGAGTATTAAAATATATGGATTGCTTTCAATGGCAGATGAGATGGAATTAAATAACGAATCGAGGAAAGTATCGCGGATTTCTGCGGATTGACGAGGTGGTCGATAGTAATTATCTATCAGAACTGACCCACGTTGGGTCGAAAGTTCCACCCAGATACACTCACAACTTGAACTTTCAAGATCGAGACGCCGAGTACTTGGCAGGCATGCATGTATATTGGTCAAGAAGCCACCACCTCTACCTGTTGGGCGGTCTCTTCGGAAAGGAGGTTGAAAATTATTAATATGGAGAAGTTGATCCGGATAACTCTCCTGTAGCCAAGTTTCAAAAATAGTGATTATACTAAAGTTTTCGTTTTGAGCGAGACTTTGTATTTCATGTAATTTCCCATCACTTTTAACGCTGCGAACGTTGCAATGACATAACTTTAATTGATTGACAATATAGGTGTCGCTAGGACCTGGGTTGGGATAAGCATCGGTGGATAAGGCAAAGTTTTATGTAGAGCACGTATAAGATATGTCGTGAACCCAAAAATTCAACAGAAGATAATGTTTACAAGTAAAATTACCAAAATACAATAGGAGCTGGTGATCTGATTGCTAACTGGGGGACAATCAAAGAAATCTTTATGCATATGATCCGAGACATAATGAGTGTTAAAAAGACCAATGACCGCTCTATGTTGTTCGGTGCTACAACCCATGATGACCAGAATGTGTTGAAAATCCATCCTGCACAGACCCTGTATAATCCATTAAAGTTATGAACAAGAGCAAGATTAACGTAAGAGCTAGTGTGTTACTTGCTTTAAGACCAGAATGAGCCGGTACTACTATATTGAATATGAAAGAATCGTGCAGATGAACCTCGCTGCCGATATATCTGAAACCTGGGGAGGGGCGGCAACGTTAAGTGCTGATACGTTATAAGTTCTCAATTAAATTGATACAGAAAGCAGTGCTCATGTATGAACCAACTGGCTTAAAAAACTCTCTGAAATACCTGGTGTACCATCAAAACTTCAATGTAATTGGATAGAATGAACACTAGCTAGTCAAACTTTTAACCAAATCATTTAAAGAAGTTGCCAAGCTCTTAGTGCTCTTTAACCTTTTCTGTCCGTATTTTAAGAGCTATGTGTCAACTGTATATTTTGTATATATTTTAATTCCTCAATATTTCGGGGTTCAATAAACATATTATTATTATTATTATTATCATCATCATCATCATCATCATCATCATCATCATCATCATCATTATTATTATTATTATTATTATTATTATTATTATTATTATTATTATTATTATTATTATTATTGATGTATCTACATACAAAATATTGTCGTTTCTAATTAAAGACGGTTTTGTCATTGAAAAGAAGATGCCACCAATGGCAACTTGAAGGTTTCGTCGACCAAACGGAAAGTCATTAAGTTATTTACACCTCCTGGTGTGCTCCAAAGAGCAGAGTGTGAAAGGAAGCAAATGTTTCGAAACATTTTTTTTTTCGGGAGCTGTATATATACTTCCATTCGAGTCCTGGAACATACCAAAGGGCCATGTTGTAAGTCTTGTGATTGCCAGTAAACAAAAGCCTATTCAGGTCTATATGGTTTTGCGCTGTCAAAACACCCAGCACGACATTTTAAGTTAGAGAAAAATGAATATATTGTGAACAGTGTAATCCAACTAATTTTGACGTCGCAAATTTTGGATGCAGGCCAACTGCAAGAAAAGGGAAATCAGTATGAATTCTTCCTCAGCAAACAAAGCCTTCCATGTTATGGAGGAATAAAGCTATAAGTATCGCTTATACATAATGATGATATCTGATGAAAACTACTCTTTTAATTTATACATTTAGCGTAAAGTTTCAATATACATTTAATTCCCTCTTCCTGGCAGTTTTAATTGTCGCACGCTGATATGCAGAACAATCCCCCCCCCCCCCCGACGTAAGTACGCTAGTTTCATTGTTTCGGTAATTGTACATATAGACAGATTCAACGGCTTCTCATCTATCTATCTATCTATCTATCTATCTATCTATCTATCTATCTATCTATCTATCTATCTATCTATCTATCTATCTATCTATCTATCTATCTATCTATCTATCTATCTATCTATCTATCTATCTATCTATCTGGCTGTCTGTCTGTCTGTCTGTCTGTCTATCTATTTATTGATTGATTATTAAATCGATTGATTGATTTTTTAAGTACAGGTATGCAGGTACTTGTAAGGATTTTTTAGTCTTTTTATGAGGGGTTTGAATCTAGAATCGTCATAATCGAAAGGATCGGAGCACAACTTTTGTTGTGATTCACATGGAAGTTGTAACGACCGACTCAAAGATTTTTTTCCTTGTGGTTTGCATAGCGCTAAACTATGCTGAAAAAGGTTACTAATCTGCGGCATGCTGTCGTGATGATATGATCTTCTGTTTGGTTCGATTTTTTTAAACGTATTTCATTAGCAAGACAATCTGATTTAATTGAAAACAGGTGACAATCGACATCTGGTGCAAGTGGCTGCTATGATAGGACATATATATGACACACACACACACACACACACACACACACACACACACACACACACACACACATATATATATATATATATATATATATATATATATATATATATATATATATATATATATATATATATATATATATATATATATATATATATATATATGTGGTTATGAAATAAATTGTACATTTCGTTCGGACAATATATACATATATATATATATATGTGTGTGTATGTGTGTGCATGTGTGGTGTATGTGCATGTGTGTGTGTATGTGTATGTGGTGTATGTGCGTGTGTGTGTGTGTGTGTGTGTGTGTGTGTGTGTGTGTGTGTGTGTTTGTGATTGTAAATATGTAGTCACCAACATCTGTATATCTACCCGAGTGGAAAATAAAAATGTCTTATAACAATTAGTGGGATGAAAAAAATGCCAGACATTAAACGCCTCCAGCTACGATGTTTAATGACCTAGTCTTCCAGCTTTTATATATCTTATTTCTTTTTCAATATCGGTTCTACATCATAAAATCTATTGATTACCTCGCCAGTAAACCATAATGTGACAACCAAGTCGGTATCAAAAATCGATCGAAGGAAACAATTTTGTTCAGCAATTTTGCACTGACGAAATAAATCACACAGAGCGACCCTTTATGAAAAGAAACTTCCAATACCGCAGACTTGGTATGTTGCACTGTTCAATGAATAAGGCTTCTGGGGTCGATCGAATCTCATGCAGATACGGTCAAAATGTATGAACCAGTTCTTATCCTGGCAATGTATTTTTTATTCATATCCATTTGTTTCCTTTGTTGTTCTGTTTTGACTTACATATATAATTGACATTGCAGGTATCATTTTATATCGATGTATGTTTTATGGGTTTTTTGTGTGTTCTTTTGTGCGTGTATTTAAATAGATTGCAGAATGATTGTAAATAAGTCGATGTAGTCAATAAACTTCTATACACAAAGAGCAACGTCTGTCAACTGTGTCGCATCAAACCTAGAACTTACACCTTTTGTACCATCCTTGCCATAAGTAGTCAAACGCTTCGTGATCTGGTCGTGTGTGAACAAAAAAAAATATATATAAAATAAAATTTTTAAAAAATTAGATAAACAAACAAACAAATAAATAAATAATTGTTGTGGATGCGGTGGTGGTTAGAGATACGGACACCCACAGAAAGGCTCTCTTGACCGTTAATAACATGGTACAAAGCATTTCCGACCATCATAACATTCCAGGACGGCTGCTGCATACTGACATGATACACTGATACAGCAACTGTGTTACGGGGTGATTTGAAGGTCCTTAAAGCTGCAACTGTCACAAAAAATAAAAATGGCGATCACAGAACGGGGTAAGAAAAAAAAAACCCAAACACACACACACACACACACACACACACACACACACACATAAAACATTTACAATACCAGGGTAAGAACTGGTTCCTACAGACGTCAAATCAAAACATACTTCCCCTATTTTAGTGTGCTCACTTTACAGACCACCCTCTGGCGATAACGGACATTTTCGAAAAAGTTGTAGACGATAATCATGTTGTCATATTTGGAGATTTCAATATCAATTATAAATTACAAGATTCAAATGATAATCATCCGATACGGCTCATCGAATCTTATTTCCAACTGAACCAGCTTATCTTAAAGCCAACTCGAATAAGAACAACTTCAGCAACTACCATTGACCTCATATTGACGAATTCACCTGAGAAACATATGCTATCATGTGTATTTGCATGCGGTCTGAGTGATCATTTTATTACCTACAGGATTATTACAGCTAAGAGTGTAAGGTCCACTGCGAAAACGATCCAAATTCGTTCTTACAGTGGCCATGGATTCTCGCTGGAGTCTTTCCTCAATGACATAGCCACCAGCCAAATTCTATGTCATGGAGGCATACATACAGCTTGTCCTAGCGTTGCTTGGAAACTATGGCGCCATGAATTTGATGGTATATGTAAAAACATGCACCCCTTCGGACTATAACGGCACGTGATCGTAAAATTTCCTGGTTTATTTCAGATACTTTTAAAAAAAAAATTACGAGAGGGATCATATTCAAAAGAAAGCTATCGACCTTGATTGCAAGCAACTTTGGGACACATACCGTAACCTTCGTAATGGAGTCACGGATATGATAAATAACGCCAAAAAGAAATATTGTGATGATAGTATCATAAAGGCTAAAAATCAACGACAAATGTGGGCTTCTATGAAACATATCTTGCCTTCTCGCAAAAATAATCACTACATTCCTCACTATCTCTCAGCCGATATGTTCAATGAATATTTTGTTAAAGTTGGTCAATCTCTCGCTGAGAAATTTGAGGACCACTTTGCCCCAGAGTAGAAAGGTCCAGATCACGAGTGTCAATTTCACTGCGACAGAACCACTGAAAACTTTACATATTATAAACTAAAAGAACTATCAGAGAGAAGTTCGCTTGATATCTTAGATTTGGACAGTAAACTTCTATTTCCTGCTTCCCATTTTATTGCTCCATCGCTAACCCTTCTTTTAACTTATCCCTTGACACGGGCATTGTTCCTCCAGACTGGAAACTGGCCCGCGTCTCACCGATCTTTAATGACAAAGGCTCCAAACACGAAATTTCGAACTATAGGCCAATCTCTGTGTTATGTCACATAAGCCGCATTTTTGATAAACATATCCAATTGAAATTGCTTAATTACCTAAACCAGTATAATCTCATGGCCGACGAACAGTCAGCATTCATCGAATTTCCTTCCACTCAAACTGCACTACATTGTAGGGTAGATGACTCGCACGTTTTCAAATATGTATACGTTTTAACATTCACAAAAAAGTACAAAATGATAAGAAGTTGGTTTTCGATAGGTACCTGGATATCCCATGATACATCTCTCCCAAATTTCGGTAGAGCTGCGGTAAATATTTTTGAGTTGTCACGCGAAAGTCGACAAAACACGGACGGACGGACAACGCAGGAGACGACAAAAACCCTCCGGCACTTTGTGTGAGCAGTAAAGTCAGTATACTATTCTTTATAATGTCATAATATCAAATAAAAACTGAAGATGTGGATAAGACACTATTAAAAATATACAAAAACTAGAAAAGAAGATTTGCTTCAAAGCAAATCTGTCCGTGTGCCTTCAAAAGTTGTAAATATTAAATGGTACAATTTTTGTCCTTTGGTACTTCACATTCCATTAAGCTTATGGCAGGATGAAAATTTCAAAGTCCAAATGACCTTGACCTTTGACCTTTACAGGTCACATGTAAATTGCAAAATGTACAATGTTACAATACCCACAATTTAGGTCCAACATGATTATAATTGGATGGAAATTGACCGAGTTATGGCTGGGTGAAACTTTTCAAGGTCCAAATGACGTTGACCTTTGACCTTTAGAGGTTACATGTAAGTTTCAAAATGTTCAGTGTTACACAAGCTGCAATTTGAGCCAAACATGATCAAAGTTGGATAAAAAGGACCAAGTTATAGCTAGAAGAAAAGCACTATCGAAGGTGGCATTTGACCTTGAAATGACATTTGACATTCAGATGACCTCTACCTGAAGTGAACCTTGACCTTTAGAATGACATTTTGACCTAAAATTGGCCTTTGACCTTGACATGACCTTGACATTTGAGATGACTTTTGCCTTGCTATGATCGAACCCCTTTACACTCGGAACCACATCTACTATAGTATATAAGATATTGAAGATTTAAAACTTTAATTAGCCCTCATTTGCATAATTTTGAAAAGCATGACCTCTGAATATAAAAAGACGACACTTCATTTGTAGAAGTATAATTGTGCCAAATTTAGAGTTTATACGTATTATACTTTGCAAATGAAATGTCGGACAAGCTTGCCTGTAAAGAAAGAAAGAATGAATTCTTAGAAAAACAATATGTCTGTGTTGGCACACAGATATAATATATATATATTCATGGACCTAGATCCATGATATCTCTGTATCCAGCGTCACTTCAGTTTGATCATCGGAAATTCCTGATACGGTTCAATGTAAATATCTAATATTACGGTATCTACGATAGATAGAGTCCCCATTATTAAATGACAAATCATGCATGAAAAATAATAATAATAATAATAATAATGATGATAATAATAATAATAATGATAATAATAATAATAATAATAAAAATAATAATAATAATAATATTAATAACAACAACAACAACAACAATAATAATAATAATAATAATAATAATAATAATAATAATGATAACAACAACAACAACAACAATAACAACAATTAAGCTTATAGTACAATGACAGGGAAATAAGGATCCGGATCGCAAACGATCAGATATTACATTGAACACTGATGAAGCTAAAAAAAGTGAAAAGTTTTCGAAGCAACACAAGTAAGGCAAGCATCAAATGGAATACCGTTAGATAAACGATTAAAGAAATGAGTTTTTCAGTCATATTGAAACTGGTAAAAAAAATCGTAAATGTAATAAATATAACGTGACGCTGTATGCACATTCGTTTGTGTGTGTACTTATTACAGAATTCCCTCATTTTTTCTTTTATTACAGATATATATATATACATATGCCTGTCCGTGCATCGATCTATCTATCTATCTATCTATCTATCTATCTATCTATCTATCTATCTATCTATCTATCTATCTATCTATCTATCTATCTATCTATCTATCTATCTATCTATCTATCTATCTATCTATCCGCCTATCTTCCTACCTATGGTATATAGTTTAGTTTAAACGTATTTACTTATACTGGATTACCCAATAGTACAAAACATTGTCTAATCTATGGGATTCTCCAGACAAGGAGACGCACACGACTCACAAGGCAATATAAACCACGATAATATGACTATGAGATGACCATGATATAAATTAGGCTATAGATACGTAACTTGGAATTGAGATGGATATAGTTTAATTTAAACGTACTTATTTATAGTGGATTGCCCAATAGTACAAAACATTGTCTAATCTAGGGGATTTCCAGACACGGAGAGGCACAAGACTCACACGGCAACACAAATCGTGATAATGTGACTATGGTATGACCATGATATAAATTAGACTATAGATAATAAACTTGGAATTGAGATAGAACAATCGAACAATATGTATACACAGATGCATGTAAACAAACTCAGGCACAGTATATATGTATGTATATGTATATATATATATGTATATATATATATATATATATATATATATATATATATATATATATATATATATATACATATCGCACAAACAGACCTTCTCCATCAATTTGAACTGCAGACCAAAGTATAGCGACATATTTTAGGAGAACAAAAATATATGACGGCGATCTGGTTTCTTCACATCTTTCAGTGACCAACCGTGCAAGACATATTGTGAAATCAGAGAGAGCGCACACTTCGACCCAAGGACTACTTCCAGCATCTTTTTGTTATCCAGTTTTGTGAGGTGTAGAATAAAACAAAGTTCGCTTCAAGTCGTTTAATGTGTTGTCCCTACAAGTGATACAGATTTGTTTATTTTTGTTTTGGTTTCTAATATTGTACGTGACAAACTTATCTGTCCAAATCTACTCCGTTTTATCGTTCTCTATGCTACCCTGTTACATTAAAATCTCTCGTGGCTCCTCGTAAGTATAATAATGTTAATGTGATCATTTCTATTAATTCTTGATGTCATTGTTATGGCATTTTGCAACACAACCCAACCACAGTATTTGCTCCTTGGCCTTCGCCGCTTGAGGAATACAAAAAATAAGATTTATGTGCACTGCTTGT
This sequence comes from Hermodice carunculata, assembly GCA_964020975.1. Taxonomy (NCBI): domain Eukaryota; kingdom Metazoa; phylum Annelida; class Polychaeta; order Eunicida; family Amphinomidae; genus Hermodice; species Hermodice carunculata. The sequence continues at coordinate 6,242,882 of OZ026613.1, forward strand.
GGTCGATCTTTCGATAAGACAGGTGCATGTTCGTCGCGGGTTATATAATGTCCTTATTCCTTGACGGGAGGATTGTAGTTTATGTTCGTGAAGAATTAGATTTGAGGTTGCCGAGGTCTCTTCGTACAATGATCGTTCACCACTCCCGTCGTTTCATCTTTAATCTCGCTTCAATAGAATGCATTTTTTCGATCACTCCCAAAGTTACGGTCGATTAGAAAAATCAAACTGAAAAAGAAACAAATGCTATATCATATATTTCTTTGCTCACTTCAATCTTCACATGTACTGGCATGTACTTCTGCCAAACGCATTATAGGAGTTTGAAAGAACATTATTTTGTTTACATAAAGTGATCAACAGAGTTCATAAAAGCGTGACAAGCCCATGACTGTGCACTGCTTTGAGAGATCGAACTTCCCACATTGATGTAGGAAAGAAGTGCACAGCCGTATATTTAGAATTCCCATTCGTTGTGTGTGGGTACTTCGAATGTGACTTATTCGCCGAGCAGAGAACCTGGTGAAAATAAAATAGACCAAAATTAGAGGAGTCAGCTTCACAGGTTACAAACTGGGAACAACGTACTGTCCCCCGTCCAAGTGATATCGTTGAGATATGGTGCCATAACTCACACGGATAACAGCTATTTGGGATTATATGGCAGGTTTGTATTTCAATATGGTCTTGTTTCATTTTTAAATGAAAAGTTAAGATTGGTCTATCTATTATTGACACAGGAAAAGGTTAATTTCTCAGTACGCGGTGTTGGTGTCGTGCCAAAAGTCCTTATTTCTATACCGTATGTTTCTGTTACGCCTTCTTTACAACCTCATTTATATTGGTTATACATTACAAGCCATGGAGTCTGTAGGAAACGAAACGTTCAATGGTTGATAACCGTGCCCTTGGTATATCATTTTATTCATACTGAAGATTACTCATTTACAGCGGGGCGCCCACTACCGGGATAGAATACAGGCGCATTCCCAATATGAATATTGTGAGATCTATCTGCAGTATAAAATCAATAAATATCGATAAAAATGCACGTTTTCCATAAAATTTAAATTTCTTAACTGCACTAAAACACACAAAGACCAATGGATAAAAATCTACACAACATTTAAGGGCTCGTTATTGCGCCACCAGACACACTATCATGGTTTTGCGACATTTGCGTATGTTCGTGGATGGAATTTACGAGTATACAGAAATCTACTCAGATGCTCACGCTCAATATTATCAAAAATGCTTACCCTGGCTCACCTCTTTCACAACATACTTTGGTGGTTATAGAAGAGCCTGTAAAATTTGCCCAAAGATAACCTATTTTTTTTTCCAATTTCTGTTCTAACCTTCACATAATATCTTAATTCTCTGCAGTCATATCATTTTAGGAGTAACTGTGCTGTAGATGCGGGACATCCTCCAATTCTATCTGGCAGATGTCACACATGCCGTCACTCGTGCTCCAACGCTTTATAATCTGTATTCAGGCCCAAAATAGATGTACGGGATCGGAAATTATTTCGCACTCCTTGAAACCATGCATATTACGCATATGCTTTTCTGACCCAAATTTGTACTTGAAACCTCTTTACAACTCCAAAGAAGACTTTGAGTCGATAATTTGTGTGCATTCAGAATTGAAACACACTCTCTTTTCTAGGCTAAGTAACATTACTTACGAAGAAATGTACTCTTGCTTTGAGCAAGCTCTTTGAGTCCACATGGTCTTTCTGTGTCGAAGTTCAAAATGCATCAAACAGGGCGGGCATGGGTAGCCTGTTCGAAAGTACAGGTGCGACTTTGATCGATCGGAGTTTAGAGTAAATGCATTTAATTCACACACATAGGTAACATAACGAAAAGCAGTAGCAGTAGTATAAAAAACATCAAAACGTACCTCTTCCTTGTATCATTTTCAAGAAAAAATGTCTGTACTGTAGTTTTTTTTTCGTAATCTGCAAGTTTCGTGATAAATATGAATTTTTTCAGTGTCGTCAATTTGAGAAGTAAGGGAAACTATCAGCAAATTCACTATCAAGGCATTTTCTTTCATTTTCAAAAAATCTGCAAGTTGTAACTAAATGAACTTCGTCATCAATAGCGTGCCAAGTTTCACATAATCTTTCTTCTAAATCTTCCAGTTTCTAATTTTATGTTGTGTGAACTGATTCTGAAACATGTAATATTTAATCTTAGTACTCTCTCTTGGATCACTTTTAAATACTATTCCAGTTCGAAACTTTCCTTAAATTTTGTGTAAGTTAACTTAACTGTTCATTTGGTCCTGTGTGATTTTGTTGAGATTTCTTCCACTCTGTCTGGATTTTTTTAGCCTTTTCTTTGAATATGTTGGTTGGAAAGTCGTCCGTGACCCAAATGATATTTTCTCACATTTGTGTTAAAGCTAAATGTGGGAACGAATCGGTTCGCTCACAGAAGCAACGCACATCTATTTTCTCCTACATCGCGTCCGCCAAAGCTACGCGGTTACCACTGTAATGATTGGTAAGAATAATTGCAAGATATCCTATTATTTTTCTGGTATTTGGAACAAGGAATTTCTCATTATGATGTAAATCTGATCACGTCCTGGTAAACATTACACCCAAACATGTATATGTAGTTGTTTCAACTATGTCTAAGTCTCCCAATGCCCATATTTCATTTATGTCAATCCGCTGACCAATCGCCATGACTTTGGATTAAATCGCGTTAAATTTCAGATCCCATTTTTTGAGAAGTTATTTGTGATAGATTACCCTTTTGCAATTGATCTTCATGATCTGCCATCAAAGCAATGTCGTTGGCATAAGTAATAAAATATCTTTAAATTTAAGGCCAATATCTGCCTCACTCAGCATCGTCTGTCAAGGCTGTGGTAGATAAGGTAGTTGACAAGGTACAACCTTGTTTTACTCCATTAATTACGTCGTACCACGATGTCTCTGTTTGCCCAAATGTTGCCTTATTTTCCATTTTGTTGCATAAATTACTCTATAAACAAGATTTGCCTTGCATTTGAGTTCCCATAGGTTACAAAACAATTGGTCTCTAAATACAGTGTCACAAACGATAGGCGCCTACATTTCCTATATGCACCATAGGTATTCTCTTAGTATTCCAGTACTCTCATTATGACCCATAAGTTGCTTTTCTACTACTGAAGCAAGCAATTGACTCCTTTCAAAGCACCAGCAAAGCATAGAGTTTTCTTACATCCAGCTGACTGGAGATGTCGGGGGGGGGGGGGGGGAGGGGGCACTGGGCATATGGTAATGCATGCTAAAGTACCAATCTTCAAAGTAAATTTGAGGTCAATTATAGCGACAATAACATAAATTGTAAAACTTTTTGAATTAGTGTGCCTGTCAATATCGGTACTGTACCATGTATTTTTAATTTGAAAATGTTAGAAACTTTTCACAGGAAAAATTAATGAGACCATCAGAGTCATACAGTATCTGTGTACTGACCACCACACATGCATAGTTTCTGACACCTATGGGTTTGTTCACCAGAGTAGTTTGGTCTAGTTCGTAAAACCTTCAAATTCAGTACATTTTGGCAGCACATGCTCATGATGCCACAGCATATGGCTCTGTGGGATATAACCATTCACACAAGTGTGGTTTTTAAAGGGCAAGACCGCATTGTTTCAGTTGTAGCAGACACTTCATTGATTAGGCAAGCTATATTGCCCGAAAATAGTCTTAACCTATTGTTATAAGTTCAACATTTTATTAAAAGGTTTCATTAATAGTTTTAGAGGCAACTTTACTTTCATACTAAACCTTGATCAGTTGAGATTTTCATGTGATTTACCATGTTAACCTTGCTCTGTGGCACGTGCCTATGTTAACACAATACAATCAAATATTCTTACCACAGCAAAGGAGCATTGGAGGGGAGAAAATTAATGGGCACAGTGGTCCAACCGTGGGGGATAGTCCTGAATTTATATACATCAGACGTGATTTCTGAAGTTGTCAAGACTTCGTGATTGCCTTCTTTGTGCAAGGGCGTCACAATGCCCTTGAGCCAATCAGGTGGTAAACTTCGCACATTTTAAGCATCTTAAACAGTTATATTATATAATTGACAAGCGCTACTTTACCATTTTCAAAAAAAATCATTTGGAATCCTATCAAATTCACAGGCTTTGCCGCTCTTGAGCGAGCGTACTGATTATAAAATAACATCATAGTCAAACAAAAAAGCAGTCAAATCATTATAGTCACCTGCAAAAGCTTGTAGTTGCTGCACTCTTTCCCTTTGACTTTTATCATTCTCTTTTTCTTCATTCCATTTACTTTTTTGTTCCAATATAGCCGGACCACACGAATATTTCTTTTTGGTCATCTACTATCTTACTGTCGTCCGATGGATCGACAACTCTGAGTATATAGCTGTTGTTCCTCTTTAAACGCTTCAGTATGTTCCAAAATGACTTCCCATTCTGGGCCCTAAACTATAAGTAGATACAATAAACTTCACTTTATTATCAACCTGTAACTATCGTATCTTGTCATAAGTATATCTTTTGCGTTGCAAATATTCTCCCCACATTGCGTGAACTAAATCGGGATCTGCTTGGGCATTATTATGCCAACATCGAAAAAAAAGTAAAGCAGTTGACGGTTTCTATACGCATGCCCTTAAACCCGAGAATATCTTTACAGACATCGATCACATTTGATTTCCACGTATTTAAACTCATCAACTGAATTTAATTGATTACATTTCTGGCTTTTGAATCTTAATTGAAGTTCTCTACGAAAATTACTTCAATAAATATCCGGTCTTAAATCCTATCTTTGCATTCAGTTAACTACGGTACCGCGGATCCGCCTGCGCACTTACGCTGCTGTATTCACGTACCGTACTGGAGGGCTGTGTGAACAGCCCGTGCTCAGCTGACTAAAGCTTGTTCACAAAATCAAAGTTGCATCTGAATAGACCTGTGTTGAGCTTTAGCTGAGTGCGTTTGACATATTTTTAAGATTTGCCTAAATAAAAACTCATTAAAATGTGAATTAGCATTATAATGTCCATTGATTTACATAGTAATCAATAGGAAAGGTTCATTTACGGATAAGTAACCGAGTTGAAAAAATTATTAAAACTTAGAAATCCACAGCAGCGCCACATAGATTTTTTAAGATTTGCCCCCAAAAGACCCCCCCCCCCTCAAGAAAAAAACAAACAAACAAAAACTCATATACAAGACATACCTTCAACTCAAAGCATTGACTGAAGGGTCCGCCGGGAAAAATGCTGTTATTTACTCAAATTAGTTCATGATGATACTAAAATCTAACCAGTTGATTATGGCATGCTAGATAAGCATACTGTCAAATTTGAGCAAAATACATTGGAGCATTCTGGAGATATTGCGGTAACGATCCCTAACGAGCATGTAACTAGGCTGCCATTTGCTCAAATTAGGTCATGGTGACACCAAAATCTAATCAGTTCATCTCGCGAGGTAAGGTTAGCATATTGCCAAATTGGAGCAAAATACATTGAGGCATTCTGTAGATATCACGGTAACAAGAATGTGCACATCCGGATGGACGGACAGACGGACAACCCGAAAACATTAAGCCCCCCCCCCCCATGGGGCGGACCCTTACAAATCCAAATATCGCTAGAGCGTGATCATTAGAACAACTTGGTAGAGACCCACCCAAGGCACATTGGCACCAAGTTTGAAGTGAATCTGGCTGACGGTTTTGGAAAAGTCGAAAATGTAATTGTGAACGGACGAACGGATGACGGACGACTGGGCCTCCTAATAGCTCAGCCTGACTAGCAAAAGTCAGCTTAGCTTACAAGGGTACTGTGATCCCTGCCAACATCTTAATTAGTGGTTCATTGACCACCAACTCAGTTGTGCATGGTACGTCAATAGCTTCCAACGGCTTTTGTTATTTTACAGGTCCACATCTTGGTTTTGTTTCGGACTACATTTGAATGGTAATTTTTGAAGTGGAATATTTGTCCATTTCTTTATACACCTTTTTGAATGTGACGTGTCATTGTGTATCCACTATTTATGCGGGGTTATGATTGTCTACTTCTATTCCCTTTAATCGAAAGGCCCCATCCTGTGACTTATAATTGCTTAAAGCAGTGATGTGGAAAGAAACCACATCCCTGCTTAAAGCTTCAAATGAAAACAAAAAAACAAAACAAAACAAAAAATCCTCACCAGTCGCACCAAGAAGCAGCCCATTGCGCATGCCTGGACCAAGTTGATCAATATCTGACACGTATGGTACCGCGGTAATCAATTTTACATCCATTGAAGACGACACACATGTATGGTATGAGATTACAACCCCCAGTCATAAATATGTAGAATGTGAACAAAATTGGTGCTCTAAAAAAATTCAGTAAACTACTGGCTGTAACTTGGACCAGTGCGGTACGTACCCTTGCAGTCCTTTTCCACTATGAGCAGCACCTCACTGTTATAGGCATGGTCCTCTGGCATCATGACTAGTCTACAGTACTGTAACTCCCATATGCTTACAACAATGTTTCACCGTCATTTGTCTGACATTACAGCAATTTACCATCATACATTTTACTATTGTCAAAATTACTGGCAAGTTTTTGACACAATTGCGACAACTGATATCACTGTAATAAAACACACACACGCACATCTTGGTCATACAGAAAAAAGTTATTGACGAATTTTCAATGAAAAATGTGCAAACATATGGTCTAAATATAAAGACGACACTTTCAATCTATGAATTTCCGTTAAAGTATTCTTTGTGTCTAAAATTGAAGTTTATAACCAAAATGTACATAAAAGGGAAGTTAGATGGCTGATGGCGTGTTTTCTTTCTCCTGTAGGTCATGCTAAATGGCAATATTGGTGAATGTATATTGGGACAAGCAACCAACATCTCCCAGGGTGGTATGCCATAACAAACCTAAATGTACCGGGTTGATAAACTTTCAACACTAGCCTCTGTTGACTTGAGGAAATGAAGTGTTGTGACGTCGTCTGCTCACTAGATGTTGCGTACGCGTACACTAGATGTCGTTGTGGTGCAAAAGCTTCACCTGCATCCGCACTCCTATTTAAAAAAAAAATAATAAGGAACGAGATGTAACGTCATTCAACACGATACCCTCAAAAGCAAGAGGACTGTAACATTTCTCTGCTCATCAGCTGGCTTTGCATGCAGAGCCAGCTAACTGCTAACATTACTACCTGAACGTGTGTCTGTCTGTTTGTCTGTCTGTGTGTGAGGTGAAATGACTGTGACCTTGTAAAGGTTAATATTATTGCTATCAAACGCAATCTGACGTGTGCATCTCCCTATGGCGGATATAATGGGAACATTCATAGTTGCATCAAATAAGCTGAAACTACTATAAACCTTGACAATAAGATCACGGTCTCTTGTAATTTAGTCTTTACCAAGGAGGTGGATTGATATGTACCTCTATGTTCTTTACAAAGGGTGATAACTGAGTACAGTATAATAGCCTAAGTTCAAATAATAAATGCGATATGATATTGAAAGGAGAGTGAAAACAGTTGCCCTCCCTCCGCCCCCCCTCCCATAATTTTTAAAAATTAGTCAAAGTCAAGCAAATACCCGCCTCAACCTAATTACACCCTTCTTTTGATCCTCGCAATGTTTCAATTGTTAATAAATAACAGCAACTCTTGGCGACAGACCTTTTATATAGAGGCCTCCTTAATGTATATTATCTATAGGTTTGAAGTCAATGTGGAGATTGTGGAGAAAAATTCAGAATTGCACAAACACAACACATTCGTTAAAAATATCGCTGCACTCCGTGTTGAACAAATGCAGGTCTATGCAACAGTGTTACAGTGTAATTTTGTAAACATAACCTCCATGTTTCGGAGGGAAAAGTTTTAAACATTTTTTTTACAAAATAAACACCAAAATAGATTTCAGATTTTACATTTTAAAGAATCACTGTGCATTGCAAGAAATTAATGAAGGATTGGTATTGGAGCAATTATAATAGTGTTCTGTGTATTTGCACGCAAAAGCAGCCTTCGGGTATCCTAAAGCAGTGTTTCTTATAGAATATTTTACTTGCCCAAGACAATTGAAAAATGTAACAGACAAGTCAAGTTGCCATTGTACTTGTCCAAGCTTAACATGCATGTGAATCGGGATAAGGCAAGTCTTAACAAAATTGTCAGTCTGCGGACAAGGAAAAATTCCCTTTATTTAGAATGCTGTTAGGTCTACAAAGTAAAGTTCTGTGAGCAGAGTCAACATAGCAACAATGCAGGTTTCTCTTTTCTTTCTTTTTTTTTTTTTTTTTTTTTGGAGGGGGGGGGTGTTTTTGGTTTTTTTTTTTTTTTTTGGTTTTGTTTGTTTGTTTGTTTGAAGTGTTTCAGAAATCCCTGGAATTCTTGTTTGTGGTAGACATCATCAAGTAAATGAGCAATGCATTGGAAGAAAAAACGACAAAATAAATGGACAAAAAAGGAAATTATGAACTGGTTTAGGGATAGACATCATTAAATAAATGACCAGTGCAGTGCCCTATAGCACATCAAAGTACATGTACATGTACTCATAAAATATGGTCTCTACAAATTACATCATGATACATGTACATGTACCGAAGATGATAACTTTGATGACACTCTACCCACAATTTGATATTCAGGAACCGTTGGTTGCCATGAAATGTGATCCTTTTGTGATAAATTGTGATATTTGTTTTAATGTACTTTGTGTGGATGCTTCAATGTCTGTATGGGCCCCCAGTTTTTATTTTATTTTTTTATTTGCTAGCGCAGCCGCTATTTCCATTCCATCAATGTCTTCTGTTCAAAACTAATATAAGCTGCGTGCAAACCAAATTTCAACGCTTCAACTTCGATTTGTATCTGCCATTTTGACCTGTATCTTACCAGTTATACGCATGTCCCGTCTCTGATCCGAGGTCTGAGCGCACCTGCACATGTCCGGACTCCGGTCCGAGAATCCGACCTAAGAGAGGCACTGTGAACATGGTACCATTTGCAGAGACCAGCTAGACGTAATGCGAGCTGTCAAAGTGTCACATCTCTGTCTAACAGGAGTAGAAATGGGTTATATTCAAAAGAGTTTTTAATAATAAATTTAAGCCAGCAAAGTGAGCAAATTGAACATGTAAGTGAATGGGGATTTGAATAGAAGGTATTCATATTAACTGGGATTCTGTGCTACCAGCTGGACTAGAGCAAGGAGCTTTGCATGAAAGAGGGCAGATTTATTTATTAAGCAGGGCCAGGTGAGCTTCTATGGTAAAACTAACAACTTGTGAAAGACAACAAAAACAAACTTAAACTTTGTCATTCACAAAGTTTCAAACTAGACATAACACCAAAAATATGTATAAAAATCGGTGAGTTTGGCAGAAATTGTGTTGCTTTTGCCTGGTTAAGTAACATTATTGGTGGACTGCCCTTTTCATGGCAGCACTATAGTTTAGTAGCCTAGTAACCGAGAACACCAAAGCAGGTCTGCGCTAATACACTTAACTATGAATGCTTGCTATTGATGTGCACCACAGCCTCATTCTGATTTCTGTCACCAAATGTCAGTAGTGTTTCAAATGTTGCAGGGACTTGTCAACAGCGTGTATGTGCAATTCCATCTCAGTATCCGTGGATGATGGGTCGTTGTGTTGCAGCCGGGTGTAGCAACACCAATATATATATATATATATATATATATATATATATATATATATATATATATTCGAAAATTCCTATGATCCGACGTTCCGGGACAAGTGACTTTCAAATTCAACTTGTCCTGCGGACAAGCTAATTTTTTCTTTTTTTAACTGGACTGAAATTACGTCTGTTTACATGCACGGCAACATAATGATGAGCAGTCAGAGCCTTCGCGACTCTGTGTGTGTTAGCGATTACTGTGGTCCGTGTGAACAGAACATAAACACCAATGCAAACATGTCCGTGGGGACGCCAATGCGCAATAGGTGATGATAATCCCCTGGCCTAAAGTAAACAATCCAGGTTTAAACAATTACATGGTCAGCAGGTGTATTCAACAGGACTTGACTACTAGTACCTACTTGATTTCTGTCAAAACAAGCAGGTATTTTGACCGTTGCGTGCATACGACGACGAGATCAAAGGTACCAGCAGTCATGCATTGGGGCGTATTGGCTTTCGCCCGTATCGGGGCAAGGTCACAGCACCTCACCGTCAGTCTTATCTGCCCGAACGATGACAAAGGAACATCAAAAAATTTTAAAACTTGCATGGCGAATTCTTGAGCAAATTAGCATCAAAGACAATTTATCGGTGGGCTCTAAAAGTGTTGGAGAGATCATGTAATGGTGCCGCAAGTTGACTTCCCGGCCAAACAAAACACACATCTGCCAGTCGCACGCAAGTGACCGCGTGGAGTAATCCACGGTGAACGGAGCATCATGCTGACTGATCTGTCACACATTCGGCATTCTTCTCTATCCCCCTACCTTTGCGTATTTGCATGTGACTCCAAATAATTGTTGCTATAAACACTGGAATCTTTATTTTCGCATGCTGCAATTAAAAAAAAAAAAAGCTTCCCGTTTGTGTGTTCCCTCCGTAAATTACGGCATATTCACACACGTTCACTGGGCGGAAGCCATGATGAAAACACTGCAGCACGAGCCGCGATTGGCTCATTTTTGCATGTGACTCAATTGACCAATCGGGTGATGTGTTGTGCGTCAGGCCACATGGCCAAAGCAGCTGTTTGTGTACAGTTGCAGGAAAGATGTTGACGGTGCGCACGCTCGATTTCTGATTTGAAATATTAAAATTTTCGTTTGAATTTGATTTAAGAACATCATTTATTGCGAGGAACTTGCCAATACTGTATACGCAAATTTACCACGATGTACCGATAGCGTTCATGGTAGGTACGCAAACGATATGCATCCCATCACGGCATCAGAGGCAGCGAAAAGGATCCTGAAACCAATGCAACTATTTTAATCGTTATTTAAGTTTAACCGGGATACGGACTCCTATCGTCCCAGAAATTACAATGTATTTTTCATCGTTAGTCAGCCCATGCAAATAGCTTACTTTTTTAATTTGTATTTTTAATGTTTTGCCAGTTTCACTGTCGAACAGTTGCAGCTTGAATCGTTGTAAAATTTGACATTTTTGTGCGAGTTTGCAAGCGACAATACGCGGCAAATATATTTTACTTAGGGTAAATGGTTTGTGTAGGCCTTAGCATTGTGTTTGAAAAAAACGATGTTTATAGAAGTTTTATCAGGACAAGTGGATTTTGTATGCGGACAAGTGGATTTTGAAATTTACTTGCCCTGCGGACAAGTGATTTTTAAAAAAATTGTCGAGCCCTGTATATATATATATATATATATATATATATATATATATATATATATATATATATATATATATATATATTCCATCTCAGTATCCGTGGATGATGGGTCGTTGTGTTGCAGCCGGGTGAAGCAACACCAATATATATATATATATATATATATATATATATATATATATATATATATATATATATATAAGGTCAACGGTGAGACTGTTTCAGTTTCCAAAGGACCCGCATCTTTGCCGTGCATGGACTCTTGCCGTGCGGATTCACCGGGCCTACATGATTTTGGTAGTCTTCTCAGGCTCACGAACCCACGGTTCAGTATCATACAGAATAAAAAAAGCCCACAAATACATAATCACTGTCGCATACATGTACAAAATCTCTGTGCAGAGTGTATCGCGTTATTCCTACAGCGGTGTATGTGCCTGCGGTAAATGACTTCACACCTGGCTAGCGCTGCATCTCTTCTGATCTCCTTCTGATTGACCGCCGGCGTGACACCAGAAGCTAGCAGCCACACGGACCTATGCTGGCTGTGTGACATGGGAGGCAGTGGCATAACACAAACAGGCACAGTGACAAATAATATGCTAGAATGTACACTCACCAAAATGGAAAACTTTGCAGGATCATGGAGCTACTATAGTAGTAGCTCCATGGCAGGATGCTGTGAGTTGTGGGACTTAAAGATATCGAACTCGAGAGTAAAAGATTTGAGACGGTCGGACCAAACATCTTACCTGACCGTTTTACTAGCGCTAAAAGTCACACCAAATCAAAGTGAAGTAAAAGATGGGCTATTTTGAAATTAACTAACTGAAAGTTCATTTTTCGAATGTAAGGAAAGAAATCTGGGATGATTTGGGTGGTCCGATTCCCCGGGTCCGATTCCCCGATCTGTTCTGTGTTGCCGGCACCACGTTGGTCTTGTACTGGTACCAGCACATGAATCGCGACCGGTTCCAGTAGGTGTGACTTGATTGTCCACTCTTCTGCCGCAACTACCCTCTGTATTAAATCTTGTTCTTCTTCGTCAGAAAACATGAACGATAAATTCAAATTTCCATCATCATCATCATCATCATCATCATCTGAAGTTCTCGCCATGTCTAGCACTAATGCAGTTCCGTGGGCTATCGCACGCTGGCTGGGAGAAAGCAGGGACGTGCTATAGAACGTCCCTGGAGAAAGCAAGCAGGGTAGAGAGTCTACCCTCCTTGGGGAAAGTTTGCGTTTGTGACGTCAGTAACAGTTTTGCGCCAATGACCACGTTCTGGCGGGAGACCCGCGCTTTTGGCTTGCCAAGGAAGCTCACTTTAAATGCATCGAATCATCATTTGAAATTGAGATAATTCTGAGATATCACCGGATATTATTTCTAAACCATCGAAACCTATAAACTTTACCATCAATCAATAGGACCTTTAAATGGGCAGACATTGAATGGACGGGGCAGCGGACCACAGGGGATGAGCTCAGCTGACATACAATTCAACAGAGTTAAAACAAAAAAGCAAGCATAACCTTTGCAAGTTTTCTGATACATTGGAAAAAAAAACATCTGTAGAAAGCCAGACTAGTTATTAATATCATTCAGTTTCCATTCACCTTAAATTGGCCAATCTGTAGATTCCGACGGCTAGCTGTTTTAACACTTAATCCAGATTTATAAAATTAGAAATTATGTGTATATATATATATATATATATATGTATATATATAATTATATATATATATATATATGTGTGTGTGTGTGTGTGTGTGGTGTGTGTGTGTGTGTGTGTGTGTGTGTATAAATCAATTTTAGATATATTTAAAGATGGCCAAATTATAGATATCTAAAAATCATAAATATATAATTTATTTTTAGGTAGCTGTTTTTAAATTATAGATATCTATTATTCGGTCATTTTTAAAGGTATCTAAAATTGATCTATCTTTAATGATGGCCGAATTTTAATACCCTAAAAATAATCCATGCTCCCATGGATCACTGTATCTAATATGACGGAGAGAATGAGTTGCCTAATTGTCCGTATATTCCTATGAATAGTGTCTAGGATCACAACACGGCTCATGTGGTCCATGACTTCTCCTGGATATATATAAAGAGTGTGGAAATCCAGGGAGCATCAAGTTTTGTGTTGCAACGACGGCCATATTTCAAAATATCTAAAATTATATATATATATATATATATATATATATATATATATATATATTTATATACATAAAGATGGGGGAGTTACACGTATCTGAAAATGATTTACAGCCATCAAGAAAGGATTTATAGATTTCTATAAATCGATTTTAGATACTTAAAAACGTGGCGAACTGAAATAATAAAGAGGTTATGAAGGGCCTTGCAAGCATCGTATTTTCATAGTCACGTGACTCTTCCTGGAGATCAAGGACGCTGAATTGCAATCACAAATGAATTTTTAAGCTACCTCGGTACATATGCTATGCAAGTTTGAAGTATCATGAACCTGTTCTCAAATTAATTTATGGACTTTTTTTTCTACGAAGTCATTCGACTTTAATTTTTAGAACAGCCCCGTGACCTTGACCTTTGACCTTTGACCTCAAGATTACTCGTGACATGTTAAAAAGTGAACTCTCTGCCCTCATGACCTTGACTTTTGACGTCAAAGCCATTGCGAAGCGTTCCTCACTAAAGTCTTACCTTGATCCATGTTTTAATCAAGGGTGATGGATTTCTCTAAAATCTTTCTATAAACCGCATGGAATACATTTTTAAAAAGCCCTGTGACCTTGACCTTTGACCTTTGACCTCAAGGTCACTTGTGACAAGTCAAGACTGGACTCTCCTCAGAATTTTTGAAATGTCTAAGTATAATGAACTTCTATCAAGTACTTCCAGAAATATTGCACAGAAGCAGATATACATTGTTATGCCCCTGTAACATTGACCTTTAATGTCAAGGTCACGAAAAGCATTATGTAGCAAAGATCTGTAGGAACACATATTGTGACCGAGTTTGATGAACTTGCACTAAATTGTTTTGGGGATATTGCATAAAACTCTTTTTTAGTTGTAAGCGCCCGTGACCTTGATCTTGAGCTCAAGGTTACCCATAAACAATCCAAGTCAAGGTTGGACATAGATGCATACTTTGTCCACACTTGAAGGCAATTGAATAACAAAGTGGAATGTCATTGATTTGAAATGAAAAACGGACGGACGGACTGATCAATAAGCGCTCCCGCATGTACGATGCGGGGCCCTATTTACAGATATCTGAAACTTAATTTGTGATATCTAAAATTCATTTACACATATTTGTGGGGCTGCTTTAAATATGTATTCCTGATTTATTGATATTGCGAAATCATTAGTTTAAATCAAGAATGCATTAATTGATATCAATAAATCAATTTCTTGATATCAATAGGTCAATTCTTTAGTATCAAGAAATCATTCTCTGATATCAATAATTCGAATTAATGATATCAAAAATCATTTATTGATATCAATAAATCTACTTATATCCTTGATATCAACAATTCACGAAGCCTTTTAACAAATTACTGAATGCTCCCTCTGAATGCCCTGATAGTGATAAGTTTATTGGATACCACTGGTTTATAACTGCTGACGATTGAAAGGCTCCGTTATTCATTTCTTTTCCTTATTGTACTGATATTGTACTGTTAGTTTCATTTTTATTTATTCATTGCAACTTAGGGTTCATTTTCATAGAAACTTCCATCATCGTGAAATGCGCGACAACAGGAAAGGTCAGAATTAGCTCTAATGTGTGTTTTCGCCCCAATACACAGCTGATTACACAAACATTTGGAGGGCTATAACTGTGTGTTCGCATTATTTTGTATGTTAAAACAACCTTGAATAAACCAGTTACTTTTGTAGCAGTGGTTATATGATTTTTGTGAGATACTGAGTTATGCGTCCAGATTTACTGTTTAAAATTTGGTGTTTCTATGTACAGTAGTTTTCAAGTGATTAAGTTGGACATTACAGTGCAAAGTAATGGGAATACACAACCCTAGCCTTCCAGTGACTACAGTGACCTCTTACAGGCAGTTGTGGAACCTTCTGTTCTTGCCCTTGCACGTCTTCAGCACCAAATTCTGTCGGACAATCAGAAGTCCTACTTCTCAGTCTACAAGGGAGCATTCGAAGTGAACTACCATTTTGTATTTATTGATATCCATCAATTGAATTCTGGATATAAAAAATTTATTTCTTAATATCAATAAATGGATCTCTTGATATCTAAAATGAATTCTTGATATGTAGAAATGGCCGGGAATTATTGATATTAATAATTCGATATATTGATATCAAGAGTTCGAATAAGTACACGAATTCTTGATATCAATAAATTGAATTTTTGATATCAAGAAATGGGAAGAATTATTGATATCAATAAATTATTTCTTGATATCAATAAATACCTAATAAATATTAAAAGGGTGCCTCATACATATTTAATAATGAATTATAGATATCTAAATCTACATATGTAAAATTTTGCGTAAGTGTTAAAGTAGCTTGCTTTAGTTGCAAGTTGTTTAAACATTTAATCCTCATTTAAGATAACTATAATTCGTGCTTAGATATCCATAATTTGAATTGCAGACATCTAAAAATGAATTATAAAAACATTTGACTTTTTTCCA
Organism: Hermodice carunculata; assembly: GCA_964020975.1. Classification (NCBI taxonomy): domain Eukaryota; kingdom Metazoa; phylum Annelida; class Polychaeta; order Eunicida; family Amphinomidae; genus Hermodice; species Hermodice carunculata. Next base: position 6,258,949 of record OZ026613.1, read on the forward strand.
GAAAGGAATGAATTTAAAAATTCATAAAAGTGAAAAAAATATTACATCATCATCTCCTTCGTAAACATAGGGATACACATACGGGCAAACAGACGACTGACGCATATGGATTCCTTAGTCTGTTCACAATTCGGCACAGCTAGTAATCAGAGTACCACCTGGTGATCAAGTGAAAAAAAGGAAGCAGTCTTCAGAAGTGTCCTTATGCAATTGTGAAACACTTGGCCCAGCGATTTGTAGATCTTTTAAAATTTTGCCAGAAATGAAGAAAAATATAAAATCGTTGGAACGTGACTATTAGAACAAACCTTGTAAAGCCCCACCCTTAGTTCATCTCTATCAAGTTTGAAGAGAAGTTCGCTGACAATTTTGGACGGACAGACAAACGAAAAGACAGACAGACGGACAGGCGGATGGACGACGGATGACGTATCATCACCCATCCAATAACTTCACAAGCTGGCTGATGTAAAAATGTAGATGTATTATAAATAGAAACAACAATGTGAGACTCGGCAAAGTATCCACTGTCAAAATCTTCCGCGCGTGGACAGCAGACAGCGACAGACAGATCTTGCCAGCGGTACAAAGCATAAGTCGCTCTCTGTCGCTGAAATCCATTAGGAGAGGTCACAATTACCAATTATCCGTATATTCAGCTGAATACACAATCCAAAATACAGAACTCTTCGGGGCCAGAGATTTGTATTCCCATTGGATTGCACGTTAAATTAACCTCACATTAAAAAGACTACTTTTAAAGCTGTAAGAATAAAATTTGTATGAACATTTCAGCTATGTACATAATTTTACGACACAAATTTTGCTGCTTTTGCAACGAGTGGTTTTGAAGTTATTTTGCTGTAAATTACAATAAAAAGTAATGGGAACACACAGCTGAAGCCCTGAATGACTGAAATGCCCTCCACACGACAGCAGTAGAAACTTCTTTTCATACTCTCGCCTATTGACACCTGCGGAGCCCAGCGGCACACAGCGAAAGAGCGTTAGTGAGCGGCCGATAGTGTCGGCCAGCGGAAGGGAGCCTTTGAGCATTGCTTTCTTTAATATAAGGGTGGGTAAGGGGTTTCCCGTACTGGCGTACTGGGGCTTTTTATTTACGGTACTGGTGTACTGGAAGCCCTCTTATTTTACGTACTTCTTACTATCCAAAATTTTGAAAGATTTGTTTTTTTCGTACTGCGTACTCTAGAAAAATAATTACCTGTACCAGCGTACTGCCCCCCCTTACCCCCTTCTAATATTATCACATTGTTCACTTTAAATATATCGTTGTTTGATGCAACTTAATTTTTATTTAATTTCCAGGTAATATATATCATTGCGATGCTGAGTGAGCAATGGGGAAAGGTACCCAAGAATCTTCCAGGAGGCCAGGACGCCTGGTAATTTTATCAGATGGGCGTGCAAGATTTACACATGATGGTCGCATAAACAAACTAGCACCGAAACATTGTGGACTGTTCCTTTTATTTCTGCTTGGTTTCACAACTTTATTAGTTGGTCTAATATGCATTTATAATCGCGGTGACGTACACAGTTACACTACAATTTTTGCGACAGGCATAGCGTCACTGACTATTGGTGTAATATTACTGACCATTGCACTTTTTGTACTGGGATACATTCGACATAAAAAGAGGACTATGATTCGGATCAGTTCAGCCGATACTAACGTGCAAAATAACCAAACACAACAAAATTATGATACGAATTATTTTCAAGGACAACAGCCTCGTCGAGGGTCTGAACGAAGAAATATCTCTCCTCCGCCATCTTACAGTGACGCAATAAATTTCGCACATACAAACACGGCAGCTCACGGTGCCCCGCCGTACCCACCAGACACACACTTACCAGCTTATTCATTTCCGGGAGGCTCGTTTCCACAGCCATCTACAGGTGAGCCCCCGCCGCCGTATCCTGGACCTGAGCCTGCGTAATTTCTGATGAAAACTGTTCATTGTACCACTTTCGTATCATTGGCGTCTATCTTGCAAAACGAAAAAGCCACTGGATGGCTGGGCGTAACTTCTTGAACGGTCATCGAACCCCCATCTAATTTTATCGACTCAACCTTTCATATAAAAAAAGTCCTAGATTTGTCAAATTGAATGGAGTAAACTTTTTTTGTCGGCACCAATGGCAGTTATTGCATACATTTTTTTTTTTTTTGTATTTCGTTACATTATGCAACCAACTCACGGAACATAATTATTTATTGTCTCGCCAGCGTTAGCTGTTTGCGAGACTAAGCAGTCACTTTCCGGACGTCCGTCCGTCCGTCCGTCAGTCAGTCCGTCAACCAAAAACTTCGGAGTGGCATTATTTCACTAACTAGATCAGATACGGCTATCATACTTGGGTGGATGATTGATTGTAATCATCACTAGAGATGTGGGCCATCAATGTTACACTTCATTGATTACTTCATGCTTCATTGAGCATTGGAGAAAAACTTCGGAGTGGCATTATTTCAGTAACTACACTACATAGGCCTTTCATATTTGAGTGGATGATTTATTGTAATCATCCCTAGAGATGAGGGTCATCACTGTCACACTTCATTGATTACTTCATGCTTGATTGAGCATTGGAGAAAAACTTCGGAGTGGCATTATTTCAGTAAGTAGACTACATAGGCCTTTCATATTTGGGTACATGATTTAATGTAATCATCCCTAGAGATGAGGGTCATCACTGTCACACTTCATTGATTACTTCATGCTTGATTGAGCATTGGAGAAAAACTTCGGAGTGGCATTATTTCACTAACTAGACTACATGGGCCTTTCATATTTGGGTGGATGACTTATTGTAATCATCCCTAGAGATGAGGGTCATCACTGTCACACTTCACTGATTACTTTATGCTTGATTAAGCATTGGAGAAAAACTTCGGAGTGGCATTATTTCACTAACTAGACTAGGAAAGGCTTTCATGCTTGGGTGGATGATTCATTGTAATCATCCCTAGAGATGAGGGTCATCACTGTCACACTTAGAAGCTTCAGAAGCCTGTTGAAATTGGATGACCTCAACTGATTTCAACGACCTAAATGTATTTTCATGGTTGAAATGCAAAACGTGGCGTTACCACTGCAACTTTTGACGAATTCAAGCCAAGTTTACCAAACTTACACCACCTTTGCTTCTTAGGAAAGCTTTAGAAGTCTATTGAAAGTGGGTGGCCTTGATGTATTTTTGACCTACTTTGGAGGTCAGATGCATTGCATCCTCGAATGTACAATGCTATTCATGGCCAAGAGTCAAACCAAGTTCACCAAATTTATACTAGCTTTGCATCTTACAAAACGTCAGAAATCTCTTGAAAGTGGATGACTTTGACCTACTTTTGACTCGACAAATCTTATTTTCCTTGTGTGTCTTGGGTATAGTTGATTGTAGGTCCCTAGTTACTATTAAACATGAATAGCAAAGTACCTATGCTTTATTTTTGGTGTTCTTAAATTTATCTTGGAGTGTCCTTTGAAGGTCAAACTTAGGTAACTGAACATATGAAGTCATGTTGGCCAAGGGGTATTAAGTGCTTTACATGACATCTATCACTACGAAGCTTGAAACTGGCATGTCAAGCTCTGATTTGTATTAAGATGTTATATACTTTATTGGCCATTTTGTTTAAAAAAAAAAAAAAGTGGTATATTCTGAGTAAATATACTGAGATTTACTTGATACATTCAACATCTACTAAATACCATTATAATGTTTGGTCTTACAATTACATTGCTACTGAATGCTGGCGAGACATTCATGCCCCCTGGGCATGGCTCTGGTCTAACTATCTGTCTGTGTGTTTACCTAACCATATATATATATATATATATATATATATATATATATATATATATATATATATATATATATATATATATATATATATATATATATATATATATAAAATTACATATATATATATATATTTATATATATAGCCAGGTTAAATATAAATGTGCCAGTAACGGGGAGCAGTTGCTACCCATTGGAATGCCTTTTATTTGTTGAAAAAGCAATGGTCTGCATTGAACAAAAGTATTATCCAAAAGAATTTTTATAGCACCCACAAAGTTTCAACCGTGTAGGATTTAACGTTACTTTTTGCCTATTTATTGGGTGACCAATATGCTTTCTTTTTATATGAATTAATATTTATATATGGTTCACCATTATGTTTCAACATTTTGCTTATTAATTCTGAAAGAGATCTTTTGACTCCATCTACGGGTAGATTTGTGTACAGTGTAGAAAAATCAAAACATTTGATTTTTTTGCTTTTCAATCTTCGATTTTAGATACAAACTCGGAAAAATTGATAATACTCCAAAAACAATTCATATCACAGTTTATAGAAATTGCATTACACTATTTAAGGTAATGATTCCTAATTGCAGCCAAACACAACGTTACTTCTTTTGATAACTGTTTTCTTGTACATTTTGAAGCACCAGCTATGAATCTAGATTTAAAAGGGTTTTTATGTAATTTGGGTATCCAGAACAAAAGTGGAATAGAGGAGTCCTTTGGTCAGAAATTTTGATATTAAAATTCTTTTTCATCTCATCTTTATGTGTATCAATCAAATTATCAATGGTTTGCTTGTGTAATTTTATACGTCATTTCCTCAATGCTACTGTGGCAGAGGAAACGAAGATATTTTTATTTTATTTTGGAGTGTCCACGCTATACTTTACAATTGAATCTTTTTACATAATATAATAATACATTATGCATGTTTCAGTTAAAACCTCGTTACACGGACTGAAAAAACTGCAACATTTCTATTAAACTTGAAATTAACCATGCGGTTATTGGGTACATGCAAGGAACAAAACGATTTCCTTACCAAGTGTTACATTTATTTTCACACGGTAAGGAACCACGAAACCCTAATGTGACTTAATTTACCATCTGTGCTGTAAAATGTGATGTGAATCTTCCAGATGTGTGTTTTTGTTCATGTATTGTCATGTAACACGTCTAGTCTTTTCACACTTTTTTTTACGAAAGGGGTTGATACAGGCATTGCCTGCTCCACAATCCTTTCTTCCTTCAAAAAATAAAATATGTTTAAACCAAAGGAGGTACTGTGCAAAAAGGGGAAAGAAACATCCATTTGAAACACGTTTCAACAAATGTCCAAGTTACCTAAATTAGAACCACACGTTCTCCTTATAATGGGACATGCTGACCATCTCACGGCCCTAGCACCAGACGTTCTGTGCGTCAGTTCTGGTAACACCTATCATGTTGTTTTGGAAAAGCAATTTCTGCAGAAGATGTCCCCTGCGAAATGGACCAATGCTCGGAGAGTACTTATTCCAGCAAGTTGATTTCCTGTTTACTAACGGTCATACAACGCACAGAATCCAATGATTGGTTAGTTTTGAAATGTATCTGATAACATCGACCTAAAGCATGCGCTGTATACCAGGCATGCACTCATAACGCATCAACAGGGGCTGCTGTAATCAGTAATTACTAAAAGTGGAATTTTCATGAAAAAGCTATGAATTATGTTATATGGATCTCGCAGAGAAAATAGATTTGTGACTAATCAGGCAACAGCATTCTTTCTGTCATTGTTAACGTTACAGCATAAGACGAGGGTCATCATTGATGCGAGATATAAAATACTATTGGGCGCATTGCATACACTGAAATTCAAGTTATTCATAAAACCTGAATCTGGACAACAGACTGAGTCATATGCACCGAATATTTCCCTGGCTATGATTGGTAGATAGTAAGAGGCCCAATAAATAATATACATCATAAAACAGTATATATCATATCATTATGATATGTATTATTCTCTTTTTTAAACCATTGGGTAAGGAATCAATAATTTTCAAAATGGCAGCCAAGCTTGTGTAGGTTAGTCCCGACCGGATATTATGAAGACATAGTATCCAAAATATATGTGTGATTAGTGTTGAGGGAAGGTTAATTTGTCGAATTAATGCAATGTACAACATATAATGGGATATTTGAAGTGTAAGCATCACGTAAAAATTTAGATACAATGCCTTGAAGTCACCAGTTGTGGGCGGCGGTGGGTCCCAGAATAGCAAAATTGTATCTGGCACTGGAGTCTTCCCCAGACTATGAATTAAGTAGCACCACTGGGCAGAGTGGCTCAGGGCATCTGCAGACCTCATACAGATTAGTTTATGACGATGAAGAACTTTTAATGATGACGTAAAATCAGGTTACAACCTGTGCAACAGCTTGCATGCACGTCAAAGCCAAGACACTGTTCACATAATGTTCACCTAGTTAGTCTAATTAATGATTAAATAATCATTTGGCACAAAATCTTACTATCAAGAGAAAAATTAATATTTTGCTGAGAAGATACAATCAGCTTTGGGGGTTAATATAAAATAACAACTGAATAAACAGTACGCTTTGCAAAGTCTGAAAAGAAACAGAATTGTAATTTTTATACTTTTGCAACGAAGATGAACTTTATTGAAATATACATATGGTCCCGCGGCTCTCATGAACTTTTTAGCGCGATCTTTTATAACCACAAAATGGTATAGTAAAGAGACATTTCCTTTTCATAGAAAATGATATATCACCAATAGCAAACCATCACATTTTAAGGAACTGATTTTATAAACCTGAACAGAAATAAAAGTGAAAATTGTATACTTTTTAAGTTTGACAACAAGGGTATCATGACTACTGTTCCAGCTCTAATGTAACTCTGCTATCAGACGAGCGTGGCACATTTGAATCAGCAGACGGCACCACTCGTCAAAATGAATACCTTTCACCTGGAGCCATGTTTGATTGGCCGAGAGATGTTTGGTGGTCCCCTTCAGCAACGGTTCTCTCTAGGAGTTCAGTTGCTCTTGGTTTTTATTCCATTGCATGTGGCACGATCTGTTCTCAAGTGATGCAATTATGTGTCACATGCCACGGGTAACGATCTCTTTGCCTCTCAATTGCCTGATAACAGACTAGTCTCTGTGTTTTCTCCGCTTCACTAGGTCTGCCCATTGGCTTCATGATCACAGTTCCAGCGCTGAAAAAGTGGCTCACTTTCTAATTTGGTCCACCTTGGTTGCCATGGTGACAGACTACAGCACAATAGGGCACACGTATACCGTCAAATGGCCGAGGTGATAATTATCAACTTCATAATTTGTCAGTCCACAAAAAAGGTGACAGTGCACTTTTATTACCTGGCTATGAATAAATTCGTGTATGTCTCAGGGCAGACCAAGTGCAGCACAGGTATAATGGACCTTGGCTTGTTTCAGAGGCAAGACTTTCAAGTTGTAAAATGCGATCATGCACAAATCTGAAATTAATCCGGAAACGTCCATGCCTCAACCATGATAGTAATATTTCATAGCTAAGTCATATTTGTCTATTATTTTCGCGTTTTCGCCACCACTTTATATGAAACAGGTGTTGGCCGAAAAGCGATTTCCTGCATATCATGTTTCAGTGTTTCCCCTGGGGGTGGGGCAAAAATAAACCTCTGAAAAAGCGTACTTATGAACATGAACAGCTGCGCCTTGGCCAATGATTCCCCAACACACACTCGTTTACCAGTTGAAAAAGGCAGAAAACTACGACTTGGTGCGAAGAACTTGCCGTCTGCTTCAATCCAACGCTCAGGCTTAAACTTGTGCGGTTCGTCCCACTCCTGACAGTTCATATGTAGAGCCCAAAAGTTTGGCATTACATGCGTGCCTTTTGGTAACTTATAACCACCTTTCAGAATAAAAGAAAGTGAATAAAATATATCAAATCTTGTATTTATAGGTGAAAGAGTTTTTCTTCGGCTATGTACTCTTAAATTGTTTTAAAAATTTTCATTTTTCTTAGCTTTAAAATTATTATCGTTATTCCTCGTGACCGCTTAAATGATGGTTTGGGGGCGACAGGCAGCCGTTTCAGATCAGTTTGCGGATCGCCGACCCTACCTTTTGATTAGGACAGAGTAGCCGAACGGGTACTCAGGGACCTATACAGTAACCAATTAGTTGGGCAACTGACATCATTTCCAGTTATGATGGAAAGAGAATTTGAGCCTGTATCATATCATATCACATCATATCATATCATGTCATATCATATCATATCATATCATATCATATCATATCATATCATCTCATGTCAGATCATATCATATATCGTACCGTATCGAGTCGTATCATATCATTCGGAAAAGTAATATTTCTGTTCCCCTTTCACCAAGAGCTACATAAATTCACTCCTTAGTGTTTTTATTGTATTTCTTGTACTTTTTTCTCCATAAATTCCCTTTGCTTTCATTTCTTAAAAGAGCCTTTACGAAATACACGACTTGTTTTCAATTTACAATGGAAATATTTTTTTTGTTGGAGGGGGGGGGGGGAACACGGTGCAAAAATTGACCGAAGGGAGTTTCTAGTACAAGATGAAAAGTTGTCAGCAATTTATTTGTAAAAGAATCTAGTTTAAATTCTTTCCAAGCTCCAATAATTTTCTTCTTTCAGTGGTAATATTTCTTGACACAATTTGGTCATTTGGTTATATGTTGTAGCTCTAAATGCTTTCGCGCGAAGCCACCCTTATTTCTACATATAGATTATAGAAACCCCATGATCTCATGAAAAAATACATATTTCCTATAATGAGAGATAAAATTGGCAATTAGCTATGCCGGTATTTATTGGTACCAACAGACATTGGCAATGATTAAATATATACATGTGTCATATTTACAGGTAAAACTACAGAAAGTGCCAAAACTGACGTGTAAAACTGTGATATTCTCACTACTCACAATATGTACGCACTACTAATACTCACAGGTAAAATCACGACACTCCACGCTTACAGATTAAAATTTCAACACTCCTATTCACGAGCAAGAACACAACTTAGACACTCTATGTTCACAGGTGAAAATTTAGAGATTCGATATCCAGCGGTATATATGTTGTGACTTTCGATATTCACAGGTAAATATTGGGACACTTCATATTCACCGATTAAATATGGATACTCTCAATATTCACAGTTAAAAATATAGACGCTCTGCATACTCACCGACACTTGTGTCACGTAGCGTCTTGTGCGGGAGCGCCAGAGCATTGATGGGGCGTATGCGTAAAACTTCGTGGAGTACAGCATAAGCGTATGGCAGGCGGTCTTTGTCTGAGAGTACCACTGGTCGATCTCCTGAGAGAAACGAAACGACACTGTAGTTCATGAGATGTATGTATAACATGCAATATTACAAATATTATAATACAAATGCAATCTGTACACAAATGGCATCAGCAGAAAAAAAAAAACCTCTCTAAAAAGCATATAGAAAAAAAAGTATTTTATGTCAATATTTTTATGAAACATTGCTGACAATGTGACAAAGTAAATCAATCGCCGTCAAAAAAGATGGGATGGAATGCTTCCAACGAATATTTAGTTGAGCAGTCTATGGTTAATATTTAAGAAAAGTATCTATTTTGGAGTTTATTCAGTGCTTCCGACTGGTTGCCTCGATTCGCGTGGGAGAAGTTGGGTAACTGATATGAAACCTCGCGCTGGTACTCACTTATGTAGCTTAAGATGGCATCAGGACAATTTTTTTCATTACAAATGTACACATGAAACACCAACCTATCTGAACATCATTTTCTTCCTGCAACTTTTTCTGAACATCTGAATGTCCTGCGATTAACGACACAGCCCACACACGAGAAAACCGTGACGTGTCGGTGCCAGCTGGAAAAACAGACGAACCTCAAGGCCGATATATCGATATGCAACCCTTTCCCGCTCAAATCGCCCAAAAGAGCCCGGATGTAAATTGTCGTCTGCCTTAAAGCTTACAAATCCTCGTCTGCCTAACGCATTTACTTAAATTTCTCGTTTCTAGAAAACGTTTTAGCTAACATTTGTATTTGAGACCATGGTGGCACGCCTGAGGTCTACAGCTTTTCTCGGCGCAGGTTGGGTGCACTTTGCATAGGCCGCGCCAAGGAAAGCTATGGACTCAGTAGTACTCTCACCAGGAATGGGTTGAAATGCCAGAAAATATCTGGTGTCGTCAACGTTATTTGCCTTTTCTGTCTACTTTGCTCAAACTTTCTGTTAAGATTGAAATGGTGGCAAACCAAAAATAACTTGTCCTTCCGATTTACAATGTTTAAACAGGTCATTGATTTTTACTGTATGTCCACTTAATTGCAATGTGATCCTCTCCTTTAACTTGCTGATAGAATAAATATTCGCAACGATCTGTAAGTCCTTTGTTATCATGAGTATGAATGTGTACTATTAAAAAAAACTGATTCAAACAATTATGTGCCGGTACTTATAAAGATGCACGGTGCAAAATAGTGTAGTATTTAGGAATATATACAAACATTGTTCGCTTTTTTTCCTTTGGATTTTGTCATGTAATAATCGGACTTGGGGGTTCCTGGATATTCAGAAAGTTAAAAAGCGGAAATTGAAAAAACAAAAACAAAAACAAAAAAACTGTATGTTGGATCCATGCCCTATCGTCTCTCTAAAATAGAAGGCACTGACATGCAACATTCAGTTACCTTCTCCACTTTGGGGTGCAAATGTTATGATAAGCCCCTCACGACTTCAGGTTGACAGCTAACAGTTGCTCCACCTCCACCATACGTATCCCATTTTAAAATGACTTATAATTACTGACTCGGTTAATCATTCTAGATGTAGGCCTATAGGTTAATTTGATGCTCGAGGAAATTATAAATTATTATAAGCAGCTAAATTGCTAGTGTAAAATTACATAATGCTAATAGATAGTCTAGTAACTTAATTTATATAGAGACCTGTATATGAAAGATTCCTACATAAACAAACAATAGAAAGTTTAACTTAACAAAGAACATGTCGTTGATAATTTGCTTAAAGTGAACAGGCGTTAGCTGCTGTATTATCCCAGCATCATCTGCTTTGGCCTCGTGTTCATATCTAATGATGTGATCTATCAAATCTTGAACATTATCTACAATGAAGCAAGATATAATCTGTATTTCAAAGACGGCGGTACATCAAAAGAGGACGTGTTAAATAACGCTGTTTTTTTGGGGGGGGGGGTGGTCAGGTAAACGTGACGGGGAAGATTATTGCGAATACTTTTATCATGTGTCTTCCTGCCCATAATCATCTTAATATGATTCCCCAAGTGTGTTTTGATGTAAAAATTACTAATACGAAGCCCTGTCTCATTCGACGGTATGTCGCAACAACGCCTGTCATTTTCGACCAATTTTCAAGCGTGATGCGCTGTTATCAATCCTACCGGCAAAAGCAAAAACAATATGGGTGCATCATTGTGTAGGCTATCCATGTTATCTTCCAGATGGAAATGCTTCTGCTTTTTCGAGTTATTATCGGTCTATTATCCTAGTCATCATTTAAACTCAATCACTATGATTGTTGTTGTTGTTGTTGTTGTTGTTGTTGTTGTTGTTGTTGTTGTTGTTTTCGGTGAACAGCGTGGACATGAAAGAAAAAAAACATGTTGTATAATATCAGATAATGAAAAAATGAGGGTTGATTTTTTGTGTGTTATGGCATAACGACGCGCGTGATTGAAGCTAACATCGCGGGCGTCTCGCAGAACAGAGTTCTTTTATGCAGGCAAATGCAATGCTGCAATGGCTGTGGCTTTGAATTAAACAAAACGTATGCAGGAATTAAAAAAAAAAATACAAAACAAAACCCCAAAACACATATTTGAACTACGTAAAACTACTATGTAGTAGTTAACGTCCGCTTAGAATGTATCTGAAACAAAGAGTGCCAGCCGAAGGCTTGTACCTTTTTTTTTTAATAAACAGCGCCACGGACGTTAACGAACTTATAAACTACAATATAGTGCAGATGTTCCACTATTTCATAGCCATGAATCAATGGAATAATAAAATGAATCTTAACTAAAAGAGGACAAAATATTAATCTTCCTTTGTCTCCATTGTTCAGGGTCACTGTCCTGACACACCATGTGCTGACCTGTGGGACGTTTGAGGCCAGTGAATGTAACGAGACACTGTATTCATAAAAAGGACAACAAAATATGCTCTGGCAGCTCGCGCTGTCCGTGGTTGAGTGACAAATAGAGTGGGCAAAAGCTCCGACATCATAAATATGAGGATTGACCCTCAGACATTTAATTTCTACATTGCTGCCTGGGAGCATCTGGGGCGTTAACCCTTAAAAACCCCATAGCAGGGGGTGTAAAATGACATTTATTCATGCGACAAGCGGCAAGGCTGAAAATAATTCAAAATTGACCAGAGAAGCCTCCTGACTGATAAATGGAAAACGACAGCAATTTTGGGTGGAGCTTTGCCTCCGACAGCAAGCCCAACCCCCAGGGCTGAAATAACATTTATTCATGTGACAAGCGTCAAGGCTAAAAATGGTCTAAAAATGTCCGCAGTAGTCCCCTGTACACTAAATATGCAGCAACAGCAATTTTGGGAGGGACCCTACCCCTGACACCAACCATACCCCACCCCAGGGAAAAGGAGGATTTATTCATGCAAAAGGTGGCAAGGCTGCAAATGGTTTCAAAATGTCCGCGGTAGTCTCATGTACACTAAATATGCAGCAACAGCAATTTTGGGAGGGGCTCTACCCCTAACAGCAACCCCCCCACACCCCCAGGGAAAATTGACATTTATTCATGTGAAAAGTGGCAAGGCTGCATGTGGTTTTTAAATGTCTCCAGAAGTCCCCTGTACACTAAATATGCAGTAATGGCAATTTTGGGAGGGGCCCTACCCCTCACAACAACCACCCCCACCCCGGGAGAGAAGTGACATTTATTTATTTGAAAAGTAACAAGGCTGAAAATGGTTCCAATTTGTTCCCAGTGGTCCCCTGTATACTAAATACACAGCAGCAGCGATTTTTGGAGGGGCCCTATGCTGACAGCAACCCCCCTTACCCCAAGAAAAGGTAATATTTACTCAAGTGAAAAGCAGAGAGGTTGATAATTGTCTCCAGGAGTTCTTTGTACACTGAATGGACATTGACAGCAAGTTATGGTGAGAATAATGTCAAGTTTGATCTTTGACAAAATGCAAGATAAAAGTCCAGCGTGTTAATTACTTAAATCATGTTGTTTAAATACATCTATTGTGTACTTCTATACATGCACACTACACGTAAATGTCATCTTGAAAATACAATTCAGTTCAAGAACACCCTAGAACATGTCCGTGGTAGATTATGAAAATATATTACTAAATAGCGGTCGTTGTCAGACGTCTTTGCCGACTTAATACTGAAGTTTCTCTTTACAGAGCGTGCACGTGTAGGCATCATTGTATTGTCAAATTATGTGCACCAGCAATTGTAACTAACATGATCACCTCTACACTTCTTCTCTGACACATGCTGGACATGGATGAGTATAATATATGACTAGATTGCTGCAATTGCTGTAAATTAAGCACATGTAGTATTGCAACTACAAAATTTTGGCAACTTAAACAGCTGATTATTTGTTTGTGGTTTTACCCAGCCGTGATCTACAAAATTTTGTAGGGAAAAAAATCCTGTTTCCCTCAGTATTTGGGCGACTTAAAAATTGATTAATAATTTGCAATATGGAACTTACTGTATTCTTTCTCATAACAAGCTGCCATGCAAATGGAGAGAGTATTAGCACCAGGATCCAGGTACTGTTTTTGCGGGAATGTGGAATATAACATTCCTACTAACTTTAAAGGGGTACTGCGGTGATAATTTACAATTTTGTTGTTGTTTCATATAACAATTGTGAACCAATATCAGAAAATGCAAACTTTATTCCCAACTGGATAAGCAGACATCAAGTTTTCTTAGATATGTAAATGAGGGGTTGTGGTGTCATCTGGACTAACTGCTACAGCTAATGCAATGACAGCCGAGTAAAACTTTGACAAAAATAGGGAAACCTGACCAAGTACACATATTCCATTTTTACTATGGATGAAGCAGTGTGTATAGATATAATCAAATTTACTAAACTGAGATATTTACTCATTTAATGAGGATTCATAAGGAAAGAAAAATGCAGAAATCAATATACACAAGCTAACAGCTCCTGAGGTTGTGTAATCAACTACTGAAGCAGGTGTCAACTAATATACCACACTGATAAGATCAAGGGGTGATTAACACAGTGCACAAGTCATGATGATATGCCTGCTAATGTTGTGTATCTCAGCTTGGTGCTCCTCAAGGTTTATGTATTATACCGGCAAATGGAGGGTAGCCCTGGTGACATCACACATCAGAACACCTACTGGAAATATAAAATAGCTCTAACTAAATACCTGTTTGAGAAAAAATGTTGAAAATTTGTCACATGAACACCTAAATTGACCATTAATGACTAAAAAAAGTAAAAACTTTCACTGCTATTCCCCTTTAAGACATCCGAGGCTCCTAATTCAATTTGGGAGTATGTGCTACTATTAGAATGGATATGATTTGAAAAATGTGAGGAAAAAAATAAAATCTCGCTCCACACACACACACACACACATGTATGTATGTATGTATGTATGTATGTATGTATGTATGTATGTATATGTGTGTGTGTGTTTGCATGTCTATGAATGTTTTACACATTTGCCTGTATTTCAAATTTGGTAGGAAGAAACGGAATTAAATGCTACTTTAATGTCTGTAGCACTGATATCCGATAACAGTATAAAACCACTACATCAGGCCAGCCACATGCCTATGACCATATATAACCATATTTTAGCTCTGATCATTAAAAACTACATCTATTGTGGATTGTTTGTCATTTTATTGCACACAGATACACTCACAGGATTAAACTGGCCAAGTATTCTGCACCATTGGGTCACCATCAATAATCCAAAATAAAACAGGCTCATTTCTTTCTTTCTTTCTTTCTTTCTTTCTTTCTTTCTTTCTTTCTTTCTTTCTTTCTTTCTTTCTCTCTCTCTTTCTTTCTTTCTTTCTTTCTTTCTTTCTTCCTTCCTTCCTTCCTCCCTCCCTCTCTCCTTTCTTTCTTTCTTTCTTTCTTTCTTTCTTTCTTTCTTTCTTTCTTTCTTTCTTTTTCTTTCTTTACCAGCAAATTTGTCCGACACTTTTCTCTGACACTATTATACATAGGAACTCCAAACTTGGCATAATTGTACCTCCATAGAAGGAGTTTGACCGTTTTATACAGAGGAATGAAGATGTTTAAAACTATGCAAATTAGGGGCATTTGAAATTTTAAATCTTGAATATCTTCAAAGTATAACAGATAGAGATGTCACTCCAACTTCTGTTAGGGGGTTATTGACTATTGCGCACCTAATGAATTTAAAACAAAAGTTGTAGCAATTTGGTTTAAACATTTTTATTAAGGCAATTGGAAACAAGCATAGCCTGTACAAATTCCTCTTGCAAAAAAAAGGAATAAAATACAGAGCATGATGTAAAAGGTAATGTCTCAAACCACAGGACAGTACATTAACGGACATATAACAGTATGCAAGATAATGACACCAGCAGACGTCACAGATAGTGGTCCGAGTAATGAGTAGTTTGCATTGACTGTAAGAGATAAATGATACAAACAGTCTTTGAAATAGTCACTTAGAAAAGTAAAGATGTTTGCCCACACGTGGCCACTTAAATGGTAGGCCTACCCATATCCTTATAACAAAATTTGTAATATTAACTGTATATACAATTACCAAGTGAAACCAGTGCAGGCTTCAGTTGAATCTGCCAGTGCGGATAATGTACGTGTGTACAGATTCAAAGATAGCTATATGAGCGGTTTTGAACATTTTAAACTTCCATTTAGTGCTCTATCTAATGCAAACGGAGCCTTGGTTATAATAAACATTTGAAGAGTGTTACGTTCGGTAATGAAGCGAAGACATTCAAAGAAAAAGTGGTAGGAATTTTCTACTGTAGCTCCACAAGCACAACTAGGAGAACTCATGATGCCAATTTTATGCATGTCGTGGTTCAACTGACTGCAGCCCATTCTAATTCGGGAATGTAGAATGTTTACTTTCCGGTTGCCAATGTAGAATAAATCGTTAACCTTTGATTGATCATGGTTTAATTTACGCTGAAATGTATCAAAATCCTCAGAATTTCGAACTGAATTGGGTAACAAATTCCACTGACGAATGGTTGCTGGTATAAAAGAATTGCTGTAAATACTAGTTCTTGTGTATATCTGGCTTATATCCTTTTTTGATCTTACATTGTATGTGTTTCTAGAAGACACGTTTCCTGGAATTCAGTTATGAAGGTAATCGGGTGTTAGCCCATGTATTATCTTATATAGCAATGTTAAGCCTGTGTTTATCTCGACGTTTAGCCAAAGACTCCCATCCCGTCTCACTGTATAATAATCTATGACTAGTGCGACAGGTTGCCCCGGTTATTACTCGGGCTGCATCCAGTTGAACACTTTCAACCGATGAAGCATCCGCCTGAGTACATCCGCCCCAAACTACATCCCCATACTCCAGTAATGGCATAATATATGTGAAGATATAATTTCCAAGGAACGCCGATTGAGTCTATATTGTTCTAGTTTTAGTATTCCAATTAGCTTCCTGGCTTTGCATGCAAGGGAATTTATGTGGTTTGGCAATGACAAGTCAGAACTGAAAATTATACCAAGATGTTTATGTTCTGAAACATTTTCTAACGAGTTACCGAGGAAAACAATGGGTGGGTTTTGAACTTGACTCTTCTTTTTAGTGAAAAGCATGGATTTGGTTTTGGTACTATTGAAAGTGACTAACCATTGACGAGACCAGGTCTCTATAGATTTCAGGTCACTGTTGATAGCGTTGGCAGAGCTGATGGGGTCGTCGATGGTAATAAACAAAGTTACATCTTCGGCGAACAACTTTATGCTAGACCTAACGATATCGGTGATATCATTTTCATTAACAAGAAACATGAGACGCTTGCGAATGAAATGTAGTATACTTCGGTCAGATTTGTTCAATAACGGTGTTGTAGACTCTCCGGGGTGTGCCTGTGGCACGGCGAACGAGGACACGTTTCATTATTTTTGTGAGTGTATGAAATATACAATTCATCATGACGAACTTCAAAATTCTGTCCTGCCTCTCGCATCTTTCACTGTTGAAACACTTTTATTTGGGTCTAAAAACTGTACTTTCAAAGAAAATGAAGATATTTTTAAAGCCGTTCATACATATATCATTCAAACAGCTAGATTTGACACCTGATTATACGTGATATTTATTTAATGTTATGTGCAAGTACACGGTTACATAATTAGAGGACCAACTCCAACCACCCTCTCTCTATCTGTGAACACGTATCGTGCTGTGTTATTCTTCCAGTCGTGTGGCTTGCCACCCTATCTGTCATTGTTACTGTATCTTCAACACTATTATAGATAGAGATATCATTCAAACTTCTACTAGGGGGTTGTTGACCATTGCGTGCCTAACGAATTAAAAATAAAAGTTGTAGCAATTTTAATTATGCTAAATAGCACCATTAGAAATTTTAAATCTTGAATAACTTCAAAGCTGTAATAGACATGTCATTCCAACTTCTACTCCTGTGTTATGGAATAGTTGTACATTGGCATACCAATATGCTTTGAAGACACACACACTGATTTGCTATGCAGCAAATCATCTTTCCAAGTTTGATCCATGCATATTCTTTGATTGCCACATGCAAATGAGACAGGGCACATATGATAGTTGCGTTCTGAGATGTAGGTAAAATATGTGTCTTAACATTTTGGTGTGTTATACTGAAAACTTTAGCTGACTGAAAACAAACACACAGATAAAATAAAGAAAATACTTACCCATGGCAAGAAAATCTCCTTGGGGTATCAGACATTTGGTATGGCGTAGGGTAGAATATAAGTCCTATCAAGTCCACTATAAGGACCCTGTTACAACTGAAATGACTAACATATCTTTGGGAAACAAGGTTAAAAGGTCCCTGGGGTTTCAGCAGAGGGCACGTACTGCAGAATATGTGGGCTAGTGGACCTATTATGTTCTTTATTGTCATCACCATCCATACTCAATCAAAGCTACATGTAACTTGCAACTCTGAGACTTGTATAAATAAGAAATTTTTGCATCAATACCAGGGTAACGATCGATATTTGCTGAAAGAGAAAAATTTTAAAACAATGTTCATTGTATAAATATGAATATTGTAATTCAATGGGAAATGCAAATATAGATCCAGCATCCCTTATAATATATATGTATGTATGTATGTATATATATATATATATATATATATATATATATATATATATATATATATATATATATACATATATATATATATATATTATGTGTTAGGGGGTGTTGCTGTCAGGGGTAAAACCTCAAATAGAATTGCTGTCTTCATGTGTTTGGTGTTCAGGGAACATTTGGGAACAATTTCAGACCATTTTGAGCCCTGCCGTACTTCACATGAATAAATGTCATTTTCACCCTCGGGTTGGGGGAGGGTTGCTGTCAGGAGCAAAGCCCCTCATAAAATTGCTGTCTTCATACGTTTGGTATTCAGGGGACATTTGGGAACAATTTGATACCATTTTGACCCTTGCCGTTCTTCACATGAATAAATGCCATTTTCAACCCCGGGGTGGGAGAGGGTTGCTGTCGGGGGCAGAGCCCCACATGAAATTGCTATCATTATGCATTTGTTGTTCAGAGAACCCGTGGGGACAATTTGAGAACATTTCCAGTCTTGCCGCTATTCGCATGAATAAATGTCTCTTTGCCCGGGGGGTGGGGCTTTGCTGCCGGGGTCAATGCACCATGCAAAATCACTGCTGTTGTTCATTTGTGGTCCGGGGGAACCCTATAGTTGATTTGATTTCTAGCCTTGCCAGTGTTAACATGAATAAATACCATTTTCCACCCCCATATTATGTGGCATTTAAGGGTTAAAGCCCCACTGCACCCCCCCCCCCCAAGCAATTACAATATTTAATATTTGAGGGTCAAACTACATGTTCATGATGTCAAACATTTTGCCGTCTTTCGCATGAATAAATGGTCTGGGCTCCAGGTCTAAAAAGTTCTTTTCTTTGGACTGGAGTTTCACTCGTCGGCAGAATTTTTTTCACTGCCAACGCCGACTTAAGTCGAAGTACTTAAGATGAACTTATCTGAATTATCAATTAAATACCGTCAACCGGGCCTTCTGTCAACTTTTGTGTGTGTGTGTGTGTGTGTGTGTGTGTGTGTGTGTGTGTGTGTGTGTTGTTTTGTTTTTTCTATCCTGTTTGACCACTTCTGCCCATACAGCAAACATTTTGAGTTTGTATTGGGGGCACAGAAGGGACTTCTGATACCGCAGCCCAAAACTTCCTGGATACGTAGCATTACTTATATACTTTTTGTTATATGAGTGTTCAAAGTACCCCACCTTAGGGGCTACTTTGAACACGTGTAATTTTTTGCCATAACGAGTAAGTAGTCTCAGCTGTGACCGAAAAAATGGATCAAAGAGTCCAGGAGTATGTGCAGATCCTTACCATCCATGAAAACAATATGAGAATGAGTTAAACTGAAAATAATCTGGTTTTTTAGTTTATCTCGTAATATATATTGATAGTACCCAAGACTTCACAAATGAAAGGTTTTGTCAATAAGTGGGACACTGAAGCACAAAAGAATAAAGCTACTGTTATAAGAGAGAGAGAGAGAGAGAGAGAGAGAGAGAGAGAGAGAGAGAACAAACAGAACATCACTGTGAGATATTTACTGAATTATGTTTTGAAATACAGTATCAATGTTTTGTAACAATATTGCAATAAGCTGTTTAAGATTGAAGATTGCCTTGTTTTGATTTTGACAATTTGAATTATGTATCTTACTTGTGCTAACAATAAAACCTGGGCACAATAAAACAAGTTAATGAGTATTGCAGAGCAATACATAGTCCCCCGCTCGTCGCCCACGAGGTTGAATGGACTACTATATAAGGGTGTGACCTAGATGAAAAAGAAAATTAAAAGGCCCTTTAAAGTGACCCACATATTTGACCTGGTGACCTAGTTTTGCTTTATGACACATTCTTAGATTAAGCTTCACATTTGTGTAAAATTTCATTAATCTAAGTAAAAGGACAAAAAAGTTATGGCCCGGACAAGATTTTGAATGGATTTCACAGTGACCTAGATATTTGACCTAGTGACCTACTTTTGCCATGTGACATAACAACTCCCCAGGTAGTATTAAAATAATAAATTTGGTAGCTGTAGGTATTATAGTAAGGGAAATATGGCATGGACAAGGTTTTACATGGAGTTTACACTGTGACCTAGATATTTGACCTAGTGACCTAGTTTTGCGTCGTGACACACTTTTAGGTCACAATACATTATCAGTAAAATTTTATAACAAGAAGTCAAAATTTTTTAAGAATTACAGTAAGGACATGAAAATACTGTACATTTATATATTACTGTGACCCAAATATTTGACCTAATAACCTAATTTTACTCTACGACACATTTCCATGTTAAGTTTCACATTTGTGTAAAATTTCATCAATCTAAGTAAAAGGACAAAAATGTTATGGCCCCGACAAGTTTTTACATGGATTTCACATTGTGACCTAGATTTTGAACTTAGTGACCTACTTTTGCCATGCTACACTCCAGCACCCCAAGAAGTATGCACATAACAAAGTTAGTAGCTGTAGATATTATGGTATAAGAAATTTGGTGCTGACAAGGTTTACACAGAATTTTTACTGTGACCTATATATTTGACCTAGTGACCTAATTTCCCCTCATGACACACTTTTGGGTCAAGGTACATTATCATGTAAAATTTCATAAAAAGAGGTCCAAAAGTGAAAAAAATTAGAGTCAGGACCTGAAAATTCTGTATATCTACATATTGTGGTGACCCAAATATTTGACCTAGTGACCTAGTTTTGCTTTATGACACTTTCTTAGACTAAGCTTCACATTTGTGTAATATTTCATGACTCTAAGTAAAAGGACAAAAAAGTTATGGCCCGGACAAGATTTTTCATACATATGTATTGTGTGATCCAAATATTTGACCTAGTGACCTACATTTGGCACACGATACACCTCTTTCCCAGAAAGTACAAACACATTAAATTTGGTAGCTGTGGGTGTTATGGTGTTGGAAATATGGCCTGGAGAAGCTTCGGACGGACGGACGGACGAGGTGCAAACCTATGGTCCCCCACCAAGTGGGCGGGGGACTAAAAAACTATTAGGGATTATTTATGAATACTTTTGCAGCCCAGAGTTAAAATGAAATCAATGAAATAGCCTTTGAATGTAAACTGCGGTATGAAAATCCTGGATTTATTTTGTAGATGTACAATTATGCTCACATTAAGTTCATGAAGAACAATTAAAGATTTACTTCGCCTGGAAATAATAATATCCAGATCTGTATTGGTATATTAAATCTCATGCGTTTACAACAAACCTCTATGTTTATTTAGCAATTAGACTCATAAGTTCAAATTTCTACAAAATCACAACCTTCATATGTGCTTTTTATGTATTTGTCATAATGTTTTTCTATCTATGAGACTCCTAAGGTATCAGATCCCTAAAAATGTTTTTGGACCTTTACATGTCCTTGAAATGAAATTTAAACAGACACTGTGAAATGTTTCTAGAGTTATAATGGTGCAGAATTGACTTATGGGGCTGGCATTATTCGGGGGGAGGGGGGATAGCCTAAATCGGCTCTTTTGCGTCCCCCTTATTTTTACACTGCTTGAAACCGTAGCTACCCCCCCCCCCCCCCTTCAGTGGTATGGATATTTGGTGACACCCCCCCCCCCCATGTCTCGCGAAACATGCCGCAACAGCTAAATTAGGATATATGACGAAGTTTCATTAAGATGGTTAGTATGAGTTAACTTAATAACATGCTTTCAGTATATTCTATGGTCGAAAAGTGAAAATTTTAGCTTTTACAAGACTGTATTTGTGGTTTTATTAAATTTTTGATTTTTTGGTACTAAATTGTGCATTTTGTTGTATTATAAACTTTTTTTTAAATGACCCCCCCAACATGGTGATGGTGAAATTTTGTGGCCCCCCCCCCCTCTCTGTTTTGGGATGACAAAATTTGTCGTTCATTCAAGTACCAGCATGCCTATAGTTCCACAGAATATAATGGTCCAAGTAAGCAGCTTTCCTCAGCGCGCTTTGGGCGCATCGCCCCCCAAAAGCGCGCCGAGAAAGTGTTGACTCAGTGCAAACTTGGCGCTGAAAGAGTTAAAATGCTTGGACGGCAGCTTGGTAGAAAAATCTGCTAAGTTCAACTGTCTACCTGGTTCGGGAGTTATAAGAGTCACAGAGTCTTTGAGAAGAGTCAAGAGGGGGTCTTATGAGAAAAACGACTCAAGACAGAGAGATACGTTTACAACAAAGGAAAATGAGCCGACAGAGAGTCTGAAGACATATGGTACACATCTTGCCCAAAACGAAATAGCAACACAAAACTATTTATCTAGTTCTCTCCTTTGACGACTTCAAGCCATAAAACAAAAAGATGTTAGGCATTACCTGGATCATAGCTCTTGCGTTTTTCACTCACGAGTTCCTCTATAAATTCATAGGCCACATCCTCTAGTTCTCTAAAATTTTTAAGGGACGGAAACAACTTATCAGGCAGATATCGAAGTGCAGGAAAATAGTCATGTGGTAAGCCACTTCCAAATAGATCATTCGTCTCTTGAGCATTCTTGAATAACTTCTGGAACTCCGGGTCGTCCCGTTCATAACTGGGTGGATAGAAGGATAAAGAAACTTCAAAAAACATTAAGCATTAACTTGGCAGACTTGCTCAAGTCTCACTGGACTGTCTCCCGTATTTTATTTAAAATTAAATTTCATTGCAAAATAAAACTTCAGGTGAAACCCGTAACACCTTTCAGATTTATATTGTTATAATACAGGTAGGCCCCTAAACCTAGCTAATTGGCTGGGAGCGTCTCTATTAATTTTAGTATTACAACGAGCTTGGACGGATCCAGTGGGGGTTTGATCAAACCCCCATCTGCGATGTAAAAAAAAAAAAAAAGTAAAACATTAGAAGATCAAAATCAAACAGCTTGGCGTATTACCGCCGCTTTCAAATTAAATTTACTGTCTGAAGGTAGGCCTATTTCTAAATATTTAGGATCTTTTAACTGTTCATACTTTCATATATAATGTTTACGTTTCAATAATCATTCTCTGTGCTTTTTTACATTAAAATGCTATTTATTTCGCCTTGCAGCAAAAACACTTCGATGTTCGGTGCTCCAAACAATCCGATATCTTGGATATCTGGACTGTATGGAGTACAAGACAAAGGACAAGACAAATAACGCCTTTTCAAAGATAGTTTTAATTCAGTGGTGAGCACGTGTTCACAGTAACCCTCTATGTTCATTCATGAACATAGCAACATTGTAACAAATCGGAAATAAATTGCAACAGGTAACCACAAAATTCCAAAAACCTTTTTTTATGTAAACAAACGTGTTAACCTATTTTCTATCACCAAACGCCAATGTCACTTGCTGAGGTTGAATGTACAATTGTTGAAAACGGATGTTTTGTCTGAAGGAACAGACCTAACTGCAGATTATTTTAACTGCATAGATTTGCTCACCTTCACTCAGTTTCAATGTTGGATTTAGTAATACTGGCAACATATTGCCCGACATTTCCACGTTTGACCGCAATGTCCAGGCTGGGCATGGCGCACTTTTACACAGCAGCGTTATAACGTATAGGCAATATACGTTCTTGGCTACAATATGAGCTAAAGGGTTTACATGTTCATTTTACTAAGTCAATCTTAGTTTGATCAAGCATTTAATCTTTTGATCAAGGATTAAAATCTGGATTAAATCAAGATTGATTTAACAAAATTGAAACTTTAATTCCAAAGTTCATATTACAGTGGAGAACATAGATGTATTAATCCTGCAAGTTTCGATCAAACATGAGGCCAACGAATCAGCAGTTCAAGGCCCAAAGGCTCATTGACTTTCATTTCAGGATTAAATTCAGGATCAGATTAAACTCTTTGTAATTATGGGGGCAGATGATTAGCGTCGGGGGGATCGACTGCATTGTGCTGTTTTGTTTTTTTTATCACAGAGAGCGCTCATAACGCGCGTAGTCGTAGGCCTACCCCTCTTTAGAAGCTGTTCATTGAGCTACTGTGTAATGAAGGATAAACTGTATTTTGACCCACTGCACGCGCATTAGGCGGGAGGCGTCCAGTGCTAGCAGTCGCGGGGAGACGCTTAGCTTTGTCCCGCTTGAGTGGTCAGGACTCAAATAGGCTAACCAAGCGCTCATCAAATACCACTTGCCACAGAAGCTTATCACAATGACAATGGGATTAAAACTGATCAGAACTCAATAGCTGCTACCGTTGATACTGGCACGGCCGCGGTGTCAACCAGCCAAAAAAAAAAAAAAAAAGAAAAAAAAAATGATAGTAGGCCTACTTAATGACTGTAGGGGCCTATACTGTGTAGTTGGTATAATATACTTATTCAGTTCACGTTGTGGAGGCAAAATGTGTCGCACTTCTGGGTGAAACCGAGGGATGAGGAAATAGGAACATGCACCGGGGACTGTGCAAGTGTATTAACTTTGGAGAACCATCGTGTTTTAAAGATGAGCGTCTGGTTTAGTCCTGTTTTGACGGTGCTTGTAAAGATTCTATCACAGAACGATCAATAGGCTATGCATAAAAACTGTCACAAACTATAAATTTTTTGAAAGCTAACAAACTACTTATTCGTTCTCTCCCGTCTTGTGTGTTTGTTGTCCTATGTTAATACAGCAATCTTACTAAGTGCCGTCCTCTTTTTCAAAGAACCTTGAACAATCTTGGATTCAACTCTTTTGTTTTCTGATGTCAAGACATTAAATTTGTATAAAAACTGTTCGTACTGATATAAACTGACAAGGTGTGTCTCATTTTTTCTAATAAATAGCAAACTACCTCGGGCCTAACTGTTATATATATATATATATATATATATATATATATATATATATATATATATATATATATATATATATATATATATATATATATATATATATATATATATATATATATATATATATATATATATATATATATATATATATACCAGTATAAATTTACTTATGGCGGCAATAGTTCAAAAATGGTAACAGATGTTGAATATTTAGGTATAACGATCAAAGCAAGTGGAGTCTTTTCACTTGCAGAACAAAAGCTTTGTGAAAAAGCTAAAAAGTCATGTTTTCTTCTGAAAAGGGGGATTATTGCTGACAAAGATAATGCTATTTCTCCGAAAGTGGCCCTTGATTTATTTGACATTTATGTAAAACCAATCCTTTTATTTGGATCCGAAGTTTGGCCCGTTGGAACCAGCCGCAATTCAAAAAATGGGAAACAATTTTTCGACCCCCCCCCCCCACACACACAAAATATTCTCAATATTAACAATGCTGAAAAAGTTCACAACGATTTTTGTAAGTTCACCCTAGGAGTTACTAGCAAATGTCATAATAAAGCCTCTCTTGCAGAACTGGGAAGGTACCCAATCCAGATAGATATAAAGATGAAAATTGTAAAATATTGGTTACGCCTAATGGAGCTTCCAGATGGACACATTCTGAGGCGGTCTTTGAGTGATGTTGTAAATTTAGACTTGACAGGAGAAACTGTTTGGGTGTCTGCAGTGAAAAAAATATTAGAATACAATGGATTTGGAAACGTCTGGCTGAATAAACGATTCTCTGGAGATAAGTCTAGATTTCTCGACCATTTGCAATCCCGTTTCCGTGACCAATATTGTCAGGTTTTGTATTCTTCCCTCTTTTCAGATGACGAGTCCTCAAACTTTTCCACAAAATTACGTACATATCGTAATTTTAAAAATGAATACAAGATGGAAAGCGATCTATCGGTCGTAAAACAATTCAAATTTCGGAAAGCTATGTCAAAGTTACGTCTAAGTAATCATTGTTTACGTATCGAACGAGGCAGATATCAAAATGAAAGTTTAGTCACTTCCTAATTCAATGCCTGGCGTACGAGGAGTTGAGAAGGGATCTCATATCCTCCTTGGCGCTTGAATCATTAAACATGAACTATGTGTTCTCTCCTGAGGTCGATGTGGTAGTGCCCATATGTAAATATGTATATAGACTTTTTGAACGCAGAAATTCTACTGAATAGCAGTCGCTTGTCAATATTTTAGTCTTCTCTATTATATGTGAGTATGTTTTAAACTGTATTTTGTATATAATGCTGTAAGCCCATTTGGGCATAAAATGCAATAAAGTTATTATATATGTATGTATATATATATGTATGTATGTATGTATATATATATATATATATATATATATATATATATATACATATGGACTGGTCGTAATCGAAAGGATTTAAATGTTTGAGCATTGTGCCTTTTCAAGCACATTTTTCTTTAAAGAAATATTATTGCGAGAAAAACGTGCAATGCTACCACCCCCACGTACAGAGAAGGGCTGTCTCCACAAAGACTCTCCCCAGATACAATATAATAACTACACGCTTAAAACATTATGTGCATGGCGAGTACAATTTATTCAAATGTAGGAATATTGTACCTTTTTTACCGTTTAGCGACAAGTTTTAAAAAAATGAGAAAGCAATATTAATTATAATTAAATCCAAAATAATGACACAATTATACAGTCCACAGCGACTGCAATTTATTACAATCTTAATCAGTGTTCAAAGGCTCACGCACGTATTTTTTTCTTTGTTAATTTCTGTTATTGAGCGTTTGTATTTTAAATAGGCCTACACTATTTACAAGGGATTTAACTCTTTCAACCTAACACAGAATATGTATCTGGTAGCGTCATGCCAATGCGGAGCATATAGATTTTTGTCAAAATTGGGAAATAAGAGAGTAAAGCGACCGTGATTATTGTCACTTTATGAGAATGAGTCAGCAGGTAGTATACTTGAACAGACAAAACGAAGTAGTGTGTTGGCTTCCCTTACGTACTCACTGTTTTCCACAGATTGTCATCAGGATGAAGTTGTATATTGTCAGCGTTATATACTCCATTGGATCAAGAGGACCTTTTGTCTTTTCCAAGAGCTTCGCTAGAGACTCCACGGCTCTGTGGACCCGTTCTTCAAGATGGTGTCCTGATGCATACTTTCTGTTATGTATAAATTATATCGGATTCAAGTACATCAGCAACGTTACAACGCACAATTTCTATAAATTCATGCTGTACAAATAAGTGACAATATTTTGAGCAAACAAGGGAGCGTGTTAGTCTGATTCAAGGAGGAAAAAATGTAGTTTTGCTGAATAGACATTCTTCAAACTAAAGTATTTGCCCACTAAACCCGAAAAAGTACCTGTTGGTTCGAAATGTTACCGAAATAATTCCAGAAAAGACATTTCATCTGGGAACTATCATCCCAAGTTGCTCAGTCTTAATACGATAGTTTCAGCGGCAGTCTAGGTTAATAGCTAACAGCTTTTTTCGGCGCGCTCCAGGTGGATTTCTCTTGAACTGCGCCTTGGAAAAAGCAGTTGATTCAACCTTCAACCTGTCACTCGATCGCTCCGTAGGATTTTTTATTTTTGACGTGTTGTGTTTATATAGATAACCCCTGATTGTACAGGCTTATAGTATAAGCAACAAACGTGGAAAAAACTGGAAAGGTCATATATACAAAATATACCGATGTGATCTATGAAAAGCATTTCATAGTTCATATCATTACATTGTTATAAGCGAAATTATGAAGATTTTAAACCGTGACGGTGCATTTTGACAGGCCTGCATACAAAATTATCTTCACTTTTGCCGTGCCCATCCTGCTCACAATCTCACATGGTGTGTGCAAGCGCGTGCAATCTGCGTGTGCTGAATGCACTGAATGTACTGCATCATATTGTAATATTTACATTCAATCTAAATGTTAACATTGCAAGTATAGGAGAGAGCCTGGTGTGTTATGAGACCATAACACAATAGCCTTGTGTGTTATGGAACTATAACACAGGTGTCCCGCCCACATTCCAATAAGCCACGCCTACCTGGGTTTCCGGAACTTAACACTTGAACATGCTCGGCAAATCAGTTTTTGATCGTTTCTCTTAATTCTATGTATTAAGTTTCTAAATTGCGCGTAATTGCGCAGAAAAATTAAGAGGGAAATGTAACTATAAGCAATGAGGGTCGCTTTTGTGTGTGTTATGGCATAATGACGCGGGTGATTGAGGCTGACATTGGGCGAGGCGCACTGGCGTGCGCCACGCCCACGATGTCAGCTTCAATCACGCGCGTCATTATGCCATAACACACACAAAACCGACCCTCATTTCTTAAATGACTGACGCCATGCGGGTCTTTCACCTGCGCTGCGGTGCTGATTTGGCCCGCATCTGACCTGGCAAAATGTGCTGCTCTTACCGAACAAGCAACTCGGACATGATTAACTGTTCAAAAGGGTATAGTCATGCTCTGCAAATACACGCTGAGCTTGTTTATGAAGTCATTATACGTTAAGAGTAAATACACTGTTGGGGGAGAGGGGGCACCCCCATTGCATTGGTTTAGCATGGGAGGCTCTAAATTTGCCTTTATAAATATGGAAAATAAGGGTGTCGCATGGAATATTATGTTACATCATGGACATGTACATATAAACGAGGCTCGTTTATATCTCCATTGTAACATCAACGGGTTAGCTTAGGTGAGGCCTATGCCTGAGCAGTTACACACATCCAAATGTCGAGAAAACAAGACAAAAGCTAGAGAGGTGTGAAAAGTGTGAATGGTATTGCCTTTATAAGGGGGCCATGGTGGGTTCAATGTGAATCCACGGGTGCCAAGGCATATGGGTCACTCACAACTGTCTGAATTTGACAGGGACAAGATCGTTGAAATGTTGGAGGCTAGCCTTTCCCAGCGGGAGGTTGCACAATGCCAGGATAATGGGGTGCTCCAGGCCATCGGTAAAAAGGTGGTGGGACCATTTTCAGGAAACCAGAGTATGCAAGAGGAAGGCTGATCTGGGCGACCAAGACTGTCCCATGGGACAGATGACGTTACTTCATCCAGTAGTAAAAGAGGCGCAGATTTCTTTCCATCACAAGGTATCGTCAGCAGTGGCGCCAGGTCTGCAACATCAGAGCATCACACTCTACCATTAACAAGGAACTATAGTCAGCCTGAGGGCATGCCGTCCTGCCATTCGCATCCCTCTCAGTCCTGCCATGGCACGGAGCTACCACGAAGGAGGTTGTGGTTAGCGTTCGGCATCCACCGAACAAACCTCAGTCATCTGTTTTCCAGCTGCGGCGGCAAGCGGGACTCGTTCATTCAGCGCTATCCCCTGACGCGAGGTGCGAAGAAAGCCACAAACGCTGATAGCGGCAAGTATACATGAACGGGTCTGGCCGCGTTCTCCGTACATCTCGTGGTAGCCTGGGGGGGGGGGGGGGGTTGGAGGCGGGAGGGTACTTCCATGTAGGATTGTACTGGGTATGTGCCGCGGGAATGGCCCTGTTTTCATTACTCTCAGGATTAGAAAAGCCCCCCCAAAATGTACACAGCTGGATTAGGATAGCGGTAAATCAATTAGGCTAGGATGCACCAATGCAGCACTCCTATAACACATTACAGGATTAAGAAAGGGCCCACCCTACGGTTGAGAATGTACGGCTGAGATCAAGTGATCGAACAGTGATTCGTGTGTCGAATATTTTAAACAAGTTTGATCCCGACTGCTACACTGCCTACAGTAAGTATACATATCTAGAAAATGACTATTACAAGATCACAGACTCGTTCCAGCACCCCTAAAATTGATGCTGACTTTCTATATAGCAGTGATCACGTGTCTGCTGCACAAAAAAAAAAAAAACTTCGCAACCGCGCTATGAGACTGATGAAACAAATGCCTGAAAAACTATTCATAAGCTCTGCAGCCGATGACATTGATCAATCGGGAAATGAAGGCCAACTCATGATTACACAAACCTACGATCCAGGTGACTCGTTCATCCAGCAGTTAACTCACACTAGCTTACAGTTTTTCACAGATAGGCTCATTGCCTGGAGGGAGGCATGCAATGAATACTACTTAAGGGCATTCAACAATGTCAAACTTGTAGAGCCCCCCCCCCCCCAAGTGCCATACTTACCCCAATATGGAAATGGAAATCTGTGCTGGTCCACTTAGGAACTGTGCATCCCTGGTAAGTGAGAATAAAGTGCAAGGTAACCATTACGGGTGATAAAATAAAGCACTGGGCTGCCACAGAATTCCCAGAAATACATGAACTACTTCTAAAACTCTACACAGAACAAGCATCCCCACAAGCTTGTGGTTCCCTACAACCGTCACTATCTCCATCACAAAAGGACAGCATTACTTCGAGTCAGAACCAGAGTTCAGCCAATACAGATAAAATAGTGAATGGCGCAGAATATGATGCCTCCCAGTCGCTGTTCAGTACATGTGGCACTGTAACTGCTGCCCACAACAACGCCACCAACATGCAGACTCAGTCAGGAGAATGAACCGACACCTTCAATAATTCCTTCTTACAGTACCTTGACACTTTCAGTACACCCCTATCTGCCCAAAACCAAAATAATGAACCGCAGATAGGCCTGTCCAATGATGATTCCATCGACAAACTACTCTCCACTCCCACAAGCAAGAATGATACATGTGTGACACCATCATGTGTAAATGACAGCTCACGTACACTTGTAGACTCTAGCTCTTACAGCCATCTGAATAAAAGCCCATGCATGGAGGACAAACTAGCGAAAGCCCAACATGCATTACTCCTTGCCCTGAAAGAAGTGGAGCATATGCGCAGTGAAAACCATTCACTGAAAGAAGAAATTAAGGGTCAAGTGGTAAAGGAAAACACAATGCAACATGAACTTTCCCAACTCAAAGACAGACTTGCCATACAAACGCAACAACTGTCAAAAAAGACACTACCCTTGATCAAGTAAAAAGAGAGAATCAGGAACTAAGGAAATGTCGTATTGAGCTGGATAAAAGTTGTGAAACTCTCAAAAGCCAAATCTCACACCTGCAGGACAACCTTCTTGACAAAGGTGATGAACTAAATGTGCTTAAGGGCCAGCTTCTCAGTTTAAATGCAGGTAACACCAATCCACCAAACTCACAGACTCGGAGTCACAAAGATGCTTCAACGAGGCCTAAACATCTTTCAACACAGGCTCCTGAAACTGGAAATAGACATCTGCATGCCACAGCAAGCACCAACCCGTGGGGACCCCTGCCAAACATTGCTCCTACATCCGGAACCCCTGTACCTGTGCACATCTCCAACCCTGCACAACCTCTCATAGCCCTGCATAACCATGACACAAGTGGAGCACCTGGTTTTGTGCACAATGCAAACATAGCAAAAGACTTCATCCTCATCATTGGAACCTCCAATGTTAAAGGATTTGCTCGGGGGTTTAATGAATGGGGTTTTGAAGCTACAGGTATAAGCTACAGTGGTACACTTATTGAGGCTATATGTGATAGATTGGATAAACTGGTCCTTCCACAGGACAAACTACCACAAAATGTCCTACTTCACTGTGCATCCATCCATCCATACTTACTCATCCGAACATGTGAACTCAATCAAACAAAAGATTTCCACACTTATGGACCATGCATCTGTGATTTTTTCACATGCAAATATATGGCTATCTGGCCTTCCATCTAGCTGCAAGTTCTATCAATCGTTCCGTCAGAAAGTTACTCTGGTCAACAAGCATATATGCAAGAACTCTGTAAGAACAACCCTAAACTAGTGTATGTAGACAACTCGAGTCTCCACGTAATGCGGGACAACATACATTTAACTCCTAAGGCCATAGACTTACTCTGTGCCCATGTATCACGTCTGCTGTGTTCTCCATCTGGCCTTTCTTCCAGATCTACAAATAATGTGAAAGTTGTGCCATTGAGCCAGCAGGTTTAATACTGCTGCACCTGGGTCCATTAAATGTATTTCATGGAATGTATGTGGCCTGGGCGACAACTGGGTCAGGTAGACACACAGGCTTATTTATTCCAACACGATATTAGTATTTTACTTGAAACTATGAAAGATGACTCATTTGATACTCAAACCCCATCACATACTTTCTTCCACTTTGCACGCCCACACCAAAATGTAAATGCTCACAGAGCATCAGGGGGTATTGGTATTTTCATAAGTAACAGAATTGTACACAGTGTAACATTGTCCTCAACCAATGAATTTATTGTATGAATTGAATTACAAAATGATTTCTTCAAATTTAATTGCAATAAGAATATTTGTATTGGTTGTGTTTATATGCCACCTGAAGGTTCTTCATATAAGCCAAGTACTAACTGTTTCGATAATTTAGAAGATGATTTAATTAAGTACTCTCAGAATGCACACCCATCCTCTGTGATAATTTTAATGCACGTATATCTTCTGTCAATGATCTTCCCTTGAACCCCCCCCCCCGGCACAGATGGGCTTCTAGATACTATTACTGTAAATGAATGTACAACTAACTTTTTACAAGCCCGGTTCTCTGCAGATACAGGTAGACCTAATAATTATGGCAAAATGCTTATGAACTTCTGTAAATTCACTAGGTTCAAGATTTGTAATGTCCGTCTTGACGGTGATGCTGGGGAAGGAAAGTACACGTTTACTCTGAGCGTGGTAGGGATGTAGTGGACTATTTATTAGTCCCTGGAGATAAATTTGACTTAATTTCACACTTTCAAGTTGACAAACTTCGTGTAGATTCTGATCACTGTCCTGTGCTTTTCGGTCTGGCATTGAATGCAAATAGTACAAGCTTTAATGTCACCCATAATAAAGTGTCTGCAAATGCTCAAAGGGTGACATATTACAAATGGAACAAAGAAAAGTTAACCAGTTACTTCCAAAACCTAACTACCAAAAAATCATGTGACCTATTGTTTGATTATGTCAACTATATTAGCTCTGGTGCTTCTGTTGATAATGTATGTTATAAATTTTACACTTTCCTTTAATATTCAATCAGCAATACTTTATAACAAACTGTAATTAAGGTGAAAAAGAAATTTCCCAAAAAAAAAAAAAAATCCTTGGTTTAACAATGAATGTAAAGAACTTAAATATGGCATAAGTAAATTTGGAAAACAGAATGACCTTTCAGATCCCACTAAATCGGCAGAGTACTGTAGTCTGAAAACAACTTTCCGCAGAATTGTGCAAGGTCAAAAAAGGCAACACCTGTATGCTAATCGTTTAAAATTAGAAGAAATGTACTCAAATAACCCCAATGACTACTGGGCGCTATTTGAAAAGTATGTCCATCACTTCAGTCTCTGATGATATTGAACTTGATGACTTTGTTAATTACTTCACTCAAATGATTGAGCCCCCCAATGTAGAACATTTCGATAAAAATTTCATGGAATATATATACAGGTCTACAGAGGTTAACTCTGACATAGCAGACTCTGGCATCCAAGAGATCTTGCATGAATTCCTTAACCAACCAATCACAGAGGAAGAGTGAAAATTTCATATTAGAAAAATAAAGAACAACAAAGCCACAGGCGTTGACGGCATTTCAGGTGAATTCTTAAAATATGCAGAAGAAATTTAGTTCAACCCCTCTTGTCATTACATAATTATATGTTGCAGTCTGGGGACTTCCCTTCCTGATTAATGGTAGATTGTATTTAAAAAAATGACGATAAATTCCAGACAGGCTTTCGCAATCATAGTAGAACCATTGACAACATATTCATCCTCCAGAGTATTTTATATAAACAAAAGTTTAAAAATAAGCCAGTGTACCTGTGCTTCGTTGATTTCTCCAAAGCTTTCGACTATGTAAAACCGTAATGCCTTATTCTATAAACTAAAACAGTGAGGAGTCACACGGAAATTTCTGGAAGTCATACAAAAGAGTTCAACAAATCTAGAAATAAAGTTCGTTGGAAGGGAAACCTCAGTAGTAACATTGACAGCAGATTTGGTGTACTACAGGGGGGAATTGTTAGCCCCAAACTGTTCACAGAATATCTCTCTGACATTTGTACTTATTTTGATGAAGAGAACGGTATATATCTCGAAAATTTGCTTATCTGTTACCTCTTGTATGCAGATGATCTCCTGTTAATATCTGACAACCCTGAAGGTCTCAAGCAGCAAATAGATGGTTTGTTGAAATATTGTCAGCTGAGGCACTTAATTGTTAACCTTGTCAAAACAAAAGTCATGATCTTCTACAAACGCATGAACAGGCATCAGTTTATGTTTAACCAAGAGGATATTGAGATTGTAAAGAAATACAAATACCTGGGAGTAATATTTGATTCAACAAACAGGCACCCCTTAAGCAACACCTTTAGTTATCTTGCTGAAAAGGCAAACCAGGCCATGTTTCTGAGCTCTAAACTGTGTTACTCTGCAATGGGTAAAATACCACCTGCTTTGTCTATGAAAATGTTCGATGTACAAATTCTTCCAATCCTTGAATATGGCTGTGAAAACTGCTTTAATGGTAAAAGTATTGATGTCCTTGAACAGGTACAGTTAAAAGTTTTAAAGCGTTTACTTGGTGTTAAAAGACAGACTTCTAGCATTGATGTTTACTCAGAAACTGGTAGATTCCCACTCTTGTTAAGACAGCAAGTTAGAATCATTAGATACTGGTTATATGTAATTAAACAACCCTCAGCAAGTCCTGTCAAATGTGCTTGGAAGAATCTTGCAGAACTTGATAGGTCTGGGCAAGATAACTGGTGTACTGTAGTTAAAAAGTTACTGTGTACAATCAATCTGCAACATTACTGGAATGAACAACATGTACCTAATGAATGTAGCTTCCTCAAGATTGTAAAAGAGTATTTGTACGCAACCTATACAACACAATGCGTGTATGATATTTTTCAATGGGCCCAGAGAGAAAATTACGTTTATTCAAAACATTAAAAAAGGGTTACTGCCTGGAACCATACTTGTTTCTTGTGGGCAGTTTAACATACGCCCAATGTATTGCCAAATTTCGGCGTAGTGCACATCGCTTTAGAATTGAAACAGGTTGCCATGTTTCAGCAAAGTTACCTGTGGAGTTAAGAACCTGTCTTCGTTGTAACAATGATGTAGACACCGAGATTCATTTTTTGATTAACTGTCCTGTTCACACCCCAGAACGAGAAATACTTTTCCAAAAACGTAACACAAACATCCCAATGTTCCTCAACTTAGGTCCTGACGATAAATTCCTTTCTATCTTGACCAGTAGATATGAACAAGTTCTTTTTCATCTGGGCAAGTTTCTGCATAAGTGCTTGCCATAAGGTGAAATAAAGCTGCTGTCACTGCCCAGTTGTGCCCGGGTGCTGCTGTAGGCCCAGGTGCCTTCCTTTACATGTTACATTTCATTTTAATGTTTAGGAATGTTAGAGTAGGCATAAGGTAGAAATCTGCGAAACTATATATTCTATGTGTTCACATACCTATACACATTAATTGTGACTTGTTTGGTGCTGTTAGCAATATTGTAGAAAAAAGGAAGACGATCCAGTATCTTTCATCCTTACCCACTCGTGCGTGTTTTGTTGGTGCTAAATTATAGAATGGGTGTAACTTATGCTGCCGGAAAATTAAGGCAAACAAGGTACTATGTTAAGCCAATTAGATCTGTTTGCTTTAATTTTTCTGACAGTATATAATGATAAAAGAACTAGTATGTTTCTTATCCACCAACTTATGTGTTATGCCTGGTGCTAAGTTATAGAGTAGGTGTAACTTTAAATGAAAGATGAACCAGTATCTTTCTTATTTACCCACACGTGCGTGTTATGTCTGGTGCCAAGTTATAGAATGTAGTAGAGTTGTGCTGTAGATTTTTTTGTTTTTGTTTTATATCTGGTGCTGTTACTTTGTATTTGAATATTTACATAAACTTGTTTCTGTATGTGTTCATGGACTGTCAACTTAATACAGTCACGTGCCGATGGATCACCAACTTGTACTTTTGGAAACCCATCGTATAACAGTGAATTAATCAGATTGATGTATTGAATTACTGTTACTCTATATTTGTATGTTTTTTATTGCTTTGTTCGTGCAAGTATTCATAGACTGCAAACATAATTCACTCAGTGTCTTATCTGGTATTAGTTTATATTTGTATGTTTTCATAGACTTTTTCTCTAGTACATAATTGATAGATACCTATTGTAAACCCAATGTAATAATGTATGACGAATGAGTCTACATAGGCTCTCTTTCAGTCAATAAAATTTTACTACTACTATGCCCCCCCCCCCCCCGGGCGTGGTACCTCCGTGGTCCTGCATACAAGACACAACGGGTACAGTGGTATGAGGAACATGAAGCTTGGACCAGAAATCAATGGAACAGCGCAATGTCAGATGAATACCGATTCTGCTGGGATTTCCAGGACGGAAGAATATGGGTTCGATGAATGCCTTCCCAGAGGTTCGTCTGCAGAAGTATGTATGGTTGAACCTGACCGCTACCGAGGAGGCAGTGTTATGATGTAGGACAGCAACAGGGAGAACAGCTCTCATCAGGGTGAACGGGACACCATCGACGTAGCCCCTTTCTACCTCCATGGGGACACTAACAGGCCAGAAGCTACGTCGATGAGATTCTGCCCACAGCTTACGAATTGATCCAACCATGGAGCTACAAGTAGCTCAATGATCCAACATTATCCAGGGCTAGTTTTTCCAACAGGATAACGCACGACCACACACTGCCTGAGTCAGCATACAGTATCTATAGGAACACAATATCCCATTATTGCCATGGCCAGCCCGTTCTCCAGACCTACCCACCCCCATCGAACATTTGTGGGGTGTGCTTGGCCGTCGAATCAGGGATGAGTATGAAGAAGAGAGAACCACCCTGGACCAACTGGCACGGAGGCTCACAAACCAGTGGAATCAAATTCCCCAAACTGATATCACCAATTGACAAGCAGCATGCAAAGGCGGATCCAAGTTTGCTCACAGAAGCGTGGTGGTCACATCCGCCATTGATGCATTCAGCCTCCCAACAAAAATGACCAAAAAGTTCGGACCACTAATTCCTCCCAAAAGAGATGTGAAAAGCACTGGTATAATAATGTAAACAAACTCCCCACAAACATCCTCATAACACGTGCATAATGTTGACGGGGGGGGGGGGGCATCTTTTTTTCCAAAGAAGTATATCCTTAAACACATTAATAATGAAGGTACCTGTGGTGTTCCTCCAGTATGCCAGTAACCATGACAGATGATTGTCTCCGTTGCCTAGCGTCAAGGTCAGAGATTAAGACGGAAAAGCCAAAAGCATGCCTTGTATTGGCCTTCATAATAGATATTTTGCTAGACTGTACGCAGTCTGGCATTGTTTTGGTTTGAGCAAGGAGGCATGTAGCCTCCTTGGTTTGAGGGATTACGACTTCTGTACTCAATGATACTACTTACAGTTTCATATTTCTTTGTCAAAGATACAGTGCCAAAAATTCCACTTTAGCCCATTCACAAATTTGGGAACTCTATCGCATATACTGTCAATATATTCTCAACAAAAATACACATATCTTTCTTAGATTTATGGTAATTTCAGCTAATCATCACACGAAAAGCTATGTACGGCATCGATGTTTGTTTGGCCATGCGCACAACATACACATGCGATCCCGCACACATGTCCCATTACTTCATATTCACTATGCCTCGTCTAAGATTTCAGTTATTTGTACGGTACCGATTACATGCAAACTTATCCCAACGGATTTCTCCCCTTTTATACTAGTCAAGCCTGGTTCCTTTATAAAAAGGAAGCTTGTTGTAATAGGTACAGTCGGCACAGATGTGCATGAGAACACCATTAAGACAACACAAAGTAGCCTCCTTGATTATGCAGACCCAGTCTCTGTTGCAGGGTCCTGAAGTTTGATGCATGCAGTGCATAATTAAAGTTTGTGTGTCAACTCACACTTTTTTTTTTTTCCTAAAATTCTTTCTTTCTTTCTTTCTTTCTTTCTTTCTTTCTTTCTTTCTTTCTTTCTTTCTTTCTTTCTTTCTTTCTTTCTCTCTCTCTTTCTTTCTTTTCAGTGAATTTGTCGGACACTTTTCTCTGATACTATTATACATAGAAACTCCAAACTTAGTGTGATTGTACCTCCATACAAGGAGTTGGGCCTTTATATGCAGAGGAATAAAGATGTTTAAAATTATGCAAATTAGGAGCATTTGAAATTTTAAATCTTAAATATTTTCAAAACTATTATAGACAGAGATGTCATTCCAACTTCTACTTGGGGATTATTGACTATTGCGCATCTAGTGAATTTAAAGCAAAAGTTGTAAGAATTTATGTTATGCTAATTAGCATCATTTGAAACTTTAAATCTTGAATATCTTCAAAACTATTATGGATAGAGATGTCATTTCAAATTGTACTAGGGGGTTATTGACCATTGCGCATGCAGTGAATCTGTAACAATTTAAATTATGCTAATTAGCAATGTTCGAAATTTTCAATCTTGAATATCTTCGACACTATAGCAGATACGGATGTCATCATAACTTCTATTGTTGTTGACCATTGCGCACTTAATGAATTAAAAACAAAAGTTGTAGCAATTTAATTATGCTAAGTGGCACCATTTGAAACTTTAAATAACTTCAAAGCTATAATAGATAAAGATGCCATTCCAACTTCTCCTATGTTATGGACTATTTGTACATTGTCATACCAATATGTTTTGAAGACACACGCTAATTTGCTATGCAGCAAATCAGCTTTTCTAGTTGTAACCTATGTAAGATTATTGTACCTGTTCTGACCTCTTCTGTCATATTATCTGTACACCTGTCTGGGCCTCAATTGTTGAAGTCAAACTAAGTGTATTGAAATAGTTGTTATGTTTTACTGTACATATTAGTCTATATTGAGGCATGCCAGAAAAAAGGTGTGATTAACAAGCGTCTGTGATCACCATAGAGGTAGATATGCAATTATAGTTATGCATTGGCTTGATGGACAGCGTGCATTCCCATTGGCTGTCATGTTATCCATTATACTTCATACGGTAAATATCATCCAGTACATATATTTGATAGGGCAATCTAAATATGACCTTGTTCAATTCTAAGATTTGTGGCCCTGTGTACGTGATTTCAAGTTTGGAAATAATGTGTTTACCTGTGTATGCGGCAACTATGATGTAACTGAATAACATATTTAATATAATAATACATCTACACATATGTGGGTTGTCTTTGCTGAATATTTGACGGGCCATATCACGCGCAGTGAGGTCATATTTTTCATTCTAATAGGATTGCATATACAAATTGCAGCATGTTCAAATGTGCACCACCACCACCCCGTATCAGTGTACACAGGTGTCCAATAGGAGGTACACGTATTCATATTTTACTATGTTAACTGCAGACCTGCTCCTCCGTTGCTGGGCAGCTTAACTGTGCCAACACCATGATGAGGGTGCTTGTACCACTTATGTTAATTGACCATCCACAAATAACACTATTTCTACCAAACTAATGGAATTGTGTAAATACGTTCAGCACCATAGTGAATGACTTTTCTTAAGCTTTTTGCTTTCGCAAGTTGATACTTTTATCATAGAACCTCATCTGGGTCTTCTAAATACGTACATCTGCCCTCACTCCTGTCAGGTTCCTTGCTGCAGTCTAGACGGCAGCACAGGATCGCAGTTAATATAAATACCTCCAATAATCAGGTGACCATGTATTAAAGAACTTCACACTTTGTGGCATAGTTGTCCTGAAAAACTCGGAAAATGATAGTTGTTGAATGTCACAAAAACATGAGCCACATAATCAACGAGGTCGAATACTGAGTTGATAATGATGGCATCATGGTCATTGTGACATGTTATAAAAGAGTTGTAACATGGCTGGTAGGAACCGACCAAAATTTTCCTGGGTGCATGACATTTTCCCCTTCCTTTTGTGGTGTAGTTTGCCGCTTACGTAAGTTGTCACATGGACAGTCAAGTTTGACTGCCTGTTGATGTGTTCCCACTGGTTAATGTGGCAGTAAGAAGACCAGGTGGTGGAAGCAACAACGGCAGATTGAAGTGAATTAGTTAGCATTCCCACCAACTGTTATTATTTCAAAGGGGTACGTGTCATAATCAAGAGAGTGGAGGCTACAAGGCAAAAAAGCAATAGGGCTGTTCATAGGACTCGGGTTTATTCGGTTCACTGCGGGAAGCGCACCCTGCTTTGGATACATTTTGTACTCGGCCACGCTTGCCGGATTACACGTGGAAGCACAAGAAAGTAAAACACAAGATGTGCTTGGATTTAACGAATATCATACCGTCAGCAATCTATAAATGCACGTTTCACCACTGATGTGACAATTTAGGTGTAAGATTTGCACTGTTCAACACAATCCATGCTGTGGTCACTAGCGTTTGCCGTGGCATCCGTCGTAAACATGACGGCGTGTGCCGGACTCGGCTACTTGCTGAATGGACAATCAGGCCAACAATGGAATGCACAATTAATTACGGTACGGAAAAGTCCGGTACAACTCGGTATGAACAGGTCTATTCATTTTTGGCATTTAATTCGCCTACTTTTTTCAGGATTCATGCTTGTCATGGACACTGATAAACAATGCTATTGTGTGAAAAGTGTTCATTATGTATTGACTTCATTTGCTATTCCATAGTGAAGGAAAATCACAGTCGACACTTCTATAGGAAAGAGACTGGAAGCTACAACAAAGCTATTGCAGGTGAAAAAGCAATCAAGTTTTTGAATTTAACTCACTGACCTTTTTTCGGGATTCATGCTTGTCATGGACACTAATGAGCAATGCTGTTGTGTGAAAAGTGTTCATATGTGTTTCCTCAATATACTTGTTATTTAATAGTGAAGGAATGCCATTATCCACACTTTTCACATAAACAATGGATTATGTGATATAATCAACACTTTTTCCGGTTCCCTATTGGTCTATTCCTACGACCCATGTTGCAAGTGACATTTAACAACTGAAAATCACTAAATGTCCCAATAGTTTGCTCAAAATGACGCACGTCTTCATCATGTGGCAAATAATGTAGATTGGATCAAGTTTACCAAGTTTTCTTGAGGACAATATGTGGGACTATATTTTGTCATTGGAGGTACCTGCTTCAGTAGTTGCAGCCTCCCTGGTAGTATTTACCATCAGTCAGAAACGTGAACAAACCGATGCACAGTTGCCTTGTAATTGCTATTCCAATCGCCCTGTCAACACGGGATACGAAGCCATCGGCACATGCGTGGAAGATCAAGGCTGAACTCAAGCGAAACGCAGATTGATGGATTTACAATGTCTGCAGCGCCTGAGTGCGTCAGGATATTCCAGTAAGGGACACAGGTTTGACACTTCCATCCAAAAAGTCTCTGCAATGCCCTAGTTCGAGGAACCAAAATTTTAAAAAAAGTAACGAAAAAAAAACAAACAAACAAACAAACAAACAAAAAAACAGTAGACATCACCAGAAAGCCAATGAAATTGAATGCATTTTTTGATGGTATTAAATACGGGCAGGTTGGAAGTATTTCATACCTTATTGCGTCATGCGCAATTTTTCTTTGTACCTGCCACAGTGGTCCGTAGTCAGCCAGTATGATGTCTTTACCGCTATCGCTGAACACATCACCTGTGGTAGAATAGTTATGTCTGTTCAAGGGATATTGCCATTTAAGAAAGGGTCATTCGTTATATCTTTAAGGATTCTATAGACAAAGAATTGATTTTATAATTAAAAACTTGGTGGTTATGTCCATAATTCTTACAGAGTTCATGTAAAAATACGACTTCCCAAGGAAAGATTTTGAAAACGGTATGCCAATTATATTGCAGATTAATGCATGCTTTCATTTTAGCAGTAGTATACACTCAAGCTGCATACCGATTTGCTGGTCTTGTATGTTGTGCTGAACGGTCTCATATGAAACCTGCCTTGACGCTAAATACTCACCAAGATAAGTGTTGATTGGGGCATGTTATCGAAATAAGTATCATGGAAAATCTTGGTCAAACGTTTTTTTTTTATGTTTGTTTGACAGACGTTCAACAAGAAAAGGTCAACCAGCTGGGCGACATTTGACATTCAGGCTGTGTTGGGTATTGCAGTGTGTCGCGTGGAAATATGACATTCAAGCTTTGTTGTGTATTGTAGTATATATTGTGATGAAAATTGACATTCAGGCCACGTTGGGTATTGCAGAGTATCGTGGTGATATTTGACATTCAGGCTACGTTGGGTATTGCAGTGTGTCGTAGTGATATTTGACATTCAGGCTGTGTTGGGTATTGCAGTGTGTCGTAGTGATATTTGACATTCAGGCTGTGTTGGGTATTGCAGTGTGTCGTGGTGATATTTGACCGGTATGAGAGAGAGCACATTTACTCATTTAACATTTTCCTGCCCAAAACCTTTGAGTTACTAATACTTGCAACAGTCACCTATTTCCAGTTAATTTGTGGACAGTAAGTGCTTGAAAAACTGACTGAAAGGGTACATACCCAAGTCAAAACTTTCCGGCCACAACTTCAATGTGTATGATACTAATAAGGCATTTATACTGCATATTGTTATTTGCTAAGTCTTGAAACATTCTACGACCAGATACGGCTGAGAAATCCAAAGGATAAACAAAAAAACTAGGAAAGATGATTTGCTGCATAGCAAATTAGTGTATGTGTCTTCAAAGCATATTGGTATGGCAATGTACAACTATTCCATAAAACAGAAGTAGAAGTTGGAATGGCATCTCTATCTATTATAGCTTTGAAGTAATTCAAGATTTAAAATTTCTAATGACGTTATTTAGCATAGTTCAAATTGCTACAACTTTCATTTTTAATTCATTAGGTGCGCAACGGTCAACAACCTCCTAGTAGAAGTTGGAATGACATCTCTATCTATTATAGTTTTGAAGATATACAAGATGGAAAATTTCGAATACTGCCAATTAGCATAATTGAAATTGCAAGAACTTTTGTTTTAGATTCATTACATGCGCAATGGTCAACAACCCCTAGTAGAAGTTCAAAAGACATCTCTATAATAGTTTTGAAGATATTCAAGTTTTAAAATTTCCAATGCTGCTAATTAGCATAATTGAAATTGCTACAACTTTTGTTTTAGTACATTATATGCGCAATGGTCAACAATCCCTAGTAGAAGTTCAAAAGACATCTCTATCTATAATAGTTTTGAAGATATTCAAGTTTTAAAATTTCCCATGCTGCTAATTAGCATAATTGAAACTGCTACAACTTTTGTTTTAAATTCATTACATGCGCACTGGTCGATAACTCCCTAGGTGAAGTTGAAATGACATCTCTATCTATAATAGTTTTGAAGATATTCAAGATTTAAAATTTCAAATGCCCCTAATTTGCACAATTTTAAACATCTTCATTTCTCTGTATAAAACGGTCAAACTCCTTGTATAGAGGTACAATCATGCTAAGTTTGGAGTTTGTATGTATAATAATGTCCGAGAAAAGTGTCGGATAAATTCACTGGTACAGAAGAAAGAAAGAAAGAAAGAAAGAAAGAATTTCAGGAAAAAACCGAAAAGTGTGTGTTGACACACAATCTTACAGGCCAACTGCTACTGGAAAATTTACCTGAGAATGTCTGAGGTCTGCCAGCGAATTCAGTGCCTTTCTGAAGAAACGCCTCTCGCACGCTGTCCAGGCTGCTAAGTATTATATATGGTGCCATGCCTGTGAGCAGAATGTATGTCAATCATCAATGCTTAACTGAGTAGGTAATTAACGCATCTATGATATCATTTCTTCAATGTATATGTTCATATTGTCGGCATAGTTTTTACTTTAATTTATTATTTAGGCCTGATAAAGATTCAAAGATGATCTATCTATCTATCTATCTATCTGTCTGTCTGTCTGTCTGTCTGTCTGTCTGTCTGTCTGTCTATCTATCTATCTATCTATCTATCTATCTATCTATCTATCTAACTATCTATCTATGTGGAGCGCAAAGTTTTCCATCCCAGACCAGTCCAGATAACTCAGGGCCAGAATTAGTGACATGAGTTACTGGAATTGCTTGAAGGACCATAATACCGAACAAAGTCACTGAACCACATGCTACACTGGGTAGACCATAAGGGGTTGACTCGTGACCGTGTGAGTCTGTGCAAGTGACCAGTAAAGTGTTCGGGGTGAGTGGATGGCATAGCGGTAACTTTGCTGGGACTGTGTCAATGGCAGATCAACATGGTACAAAAGTACCAGGATCTTTGTCTTTGGCCAGGTAAAACGATCATTGACTTTTGTACTACATGATACTCCGAGATGTCAGCGCAAGTTCTCCCTGATGGTGAGTCAGACATGAGTGTTATGACTTCCAGGGCTATGCAAATGCGATGTCCACAGCGCGGTCATTCATTTTAGATTGGTTTATCTTCTAACGATATATGTTCAAAAATAAATAATATTTAAATACTACTGTAGATAACAATGCAGTAGGCCTATTCCAAACAGCTGCAATATTCACGATTATATACAATAGGCAGGTTAACATTATATCGTTACGATTGTAAAACGAACGTGATGCACATTCTTGTTGCAAGCCGTTTTGACATTTAATCCTTTGAACGATA
The DNA here is from genome assembly GCA_964020975.1 of Hermodice carunculata. Taxonomy (NCBI): domain Eukaryota; kingdom Metazoa; phylum Annelida; class Polychaeta; order Eunicida; family Amphinomidae; genus Hermodice; species Hermodice carunculata. Next base: position 6,303,771 of record OZ026613.1, read on the forward strand.
TAACTATATTATTTAGCGATATCGTTTAATCAATTGGCGATATCGACAAATCAGTCAGAGATATCGTTAAATATTTAGTGACATAGCTAAATATTTAACAATCTCTCTAAATATTTAGCGATATCGCTAAATATTTGGCAATGACTCCAAATCATTTAGCATAATATCGCTAAATGATTAGGCGATACATCTAAATCATTCAGCGATATCACTGATTAATTTAGAGATACTGCCAAATCATTTTGTGATATCCCTGAATGTATATGGTTTAGCGATATCATTAATTGATTTAGTGATATGGCAAAATCATTTTGCGATATCGTTAAATAACATATTTAGTGAGATCTCTAAATCATTTAGCAAAACCACTAAATGTATTTCCGCTTCCTGTCCTATTTTTTTTCCAATATGGCTGCCGATTTGGAGTCATCGCAGTACAACGGCTTCATCCTTCCAAAGTGCTCTGTTGAGAATTGATCATACTCGCTGGCATTATCGATGCCTCGATGGGTTTATTATCATGCTGCTAGGACAGTGTACGCTAACTATTAATTTTGTCGTCAAACTTAAGAGCCAGGCCTACAGGTCCGAATGCTCGCTCCTTCGCGCCATTCACTGCACAGTACAATTACCCACCATTGTCATTGATGATTAACCCATTCACTTATTTAGCGATATGGCTAAATCATTTGGCGATATTGCGAAATACATCTTATTTGCGATATTTCTAAAACATTTAGGGCTATTTCTGAATCATTTAGGTATATCACTAATGGTTTAGGGATACTAATAAATAAGACAATTTAGCGACATCGGGTCATCGCCAAATCATGGCAAATGATTAAGTGATACCGCCAAGTATAGGAGTTAATGTCAACTTGGCTTGCCTTACATTCTGGTCAAATCGTATGTTTGTATCCACAAACATGTGACCTGCTACACGTAAATAGGAACCCATTCGTCATAAAATCTTAACTTCCCTAATAATATCTGACATGTCCGTCAATGAAAATCATGGATGGTCCCACGGACTGAGTCCAGTCTGGTCTGGCGTTCACTCCTATAGAAGTGTATTGAGCTGGGAAATCGGGAAATCTCGCGAGACTCTCCGACTTTGCAAGATCGAAACATGAGAGAGAGAGAGAGAGAGAGAGAGAGAGAGAGAGAGAGAGAGAGAGAGAGAGAGAGAGAGAGAGAGAGAGAGAGAGAGAGAGAGAGAGAGAGAGAGAGAGAGAGAATTTAGCATGATTTGTCGTCGATACGAAGAATATCAACGAGCACTGGATTCCATAATATCATCACACATGCAGAACGAGTGATCGAAGCGAACGAGTTCTGCTATATGGTATCTAGTGCGAGTGATCTGTTTATCTCATGTTTGTTAAGGTCTACTTCAATAAGTTGTGCCGCAGCAAATGCCAAATGTTCAGGAGTCTGGCTGACAGCAGGCGACGCCGACGTTACCAGGGAAGTAGCTTATCCCATAATAGTATATCGTATATCGATGCTTGCGGTCATAGGTACTCCACCGAGCAGTGGGCCTATTATAGCACTTTCTAATGACTTGATTACAAGGCCCATAGTGGCCTGGCTTATACATGTATGATATTTATACACATGCTTTGTAGCACTAAAATCGACCCAAAATTGAGACTTATACAACTATATATATATATATATATATATAGTGTGTATGTGTGTGTGTGTGTGTGTGTGTGTGTGTGAAAATGTGTCTCACAATAAACGTTTCCAGATTCACATTAGAGAAGTTATTGTAATTGAATTTTAATTCTGAAATTCGCCGCTACGGATATAAGGGCTGACCTTTACACACGTTACAAAAAATAATGAAGAAACCTTATTTCGTCTTCCATTAAGAAGACTCGCGAAAAGAATTAGTTAAACGAAATGGGAAGCCCTTTTCTTCAACGATTGGAGCTTTGCAATTAAAATTAAAACTGGGAACATGCAGTCAGAAGACATTTTTGTATGAAACATGTAATATTCAAGTACATTTTTATGACTTATAACGAATCTTTACGGAACGATGTCTACTGATTATCATTTTGATTTACGTATCCCAACTGCAAAACCTGCATGTTGAACACGTTATTGATAGAAGTAAAATTTCTATTTTTAAAAATGTTACGTTAAGTTTAGGCAGTAACAGGAACGGACATGGAAAGTGGAAGCATAAACATTGCTTAAAATATTTGGAGCTGTGGCTATATACCTATATTGACAGATATGATATCTCCATATTGCTCAGCCCATTCAGCCATTTTCACAAAGGCAGGAGGTTGTCCTCGAAAATCTGCAATGATGTTAAGACTGTATAATTACTGCGTGCAATACCATGTGGGCCATGCGATTCTTTAGTGTTTAGATTTTTTATTCATTTCAGTCCAATATTCTTGTAAAAGATGAACGAATTAATAAAAACAAAAAGCAAAAACAGAACCGATAAATAAATAAATAAATAAATAAACAAATAAATAAATAAATAAATAAACAAACAAATAAAGGTGTATTAATCCGCGCACACATTTGTTTTAAGGCGCTGCCTTAGTGGCAGAAGCGACTTTTCATTCTTTAAGTTTCATAATAAAAGATAATCTCAGGGTCTGTTTGAGGTACCGTCGGTTGCAAGAAACGGGTTCCGGTTCAGCGCAACCATGCGTTTGAAGTACATGATCTCCCATTGAATTTTTTGTAACAAAAACATAACCGAAACTTATTTTCAAGGCCGCAAACAGACCCCATGCCGATTTGCCCGGCAAATAAATGAACGAAGAAACAAATAACTAAATGAACACATGCATGTACCCACGTTCTCATTTGTTTCAACGCGCTACTAAGCGTGATTTTTTACCTATCAGGTTCAATAACGTACCGAGTAAGTTTCCAAGAATAGGAAGAGACGGAGGACCCGGCGGCCAGCCTCTGCTTCTTCGCCAACAAAGCTTGTACAATGGCAGCACACCAAGACACACACCAAGAATTAATCTAAGGTCCGTCGGATATTCGAAAGCCCTTTCTAGAGTCATATTTGGAGTTTGTAGCAGTCCGCAGTACCTGAAATTATGTGGGTTTCTCTGCAATTACCGAAAAAATTTAATCGACTTTCCAAAAAAAAATTGTGGGAGGCATATGGCCCATGTATTGCATCCGGCACAGCAATGTTTCTTCATTACTTTCAATTAAAAACAATTGTTGCAAATTCGAAGTGTTTTGATCATATATTATAAAAAGCATCTTAACATACATACAAACAATGATTAGCCAGGCACAATGGTAGCTAATCCATTGTATGCATTGACACCAAGTTGAAAATATCATAACAATAAGCTCTGTTTAAATTCTTACCAGCAGCTCTACCGCTCAGAGTCAGTATTGTCATTAACGAAAACTTCAAAACTCCTAAGCCAGCTGTTGACGTCTTTCGTGAAATGATTAAAAACCTTGAAACACCAGAGAATACATTAGTACTTATATGTCATATGTATCTGCATTCAAAACGAAAAGAAAGAAAATGAAAAAGACAGACAGACAGAAAGAAAGAAAGAAATAAAAAAGAAAGAAAGAAAGAAAGAAAGAAAGAAAGAAAGAAAGAAAGAAAGAAAGAAAGAAAGAAAGAAAGAAAGAAAGAAAGAAAGAAAAAAATTTCCATGTAAAAATGAAATGGGCGTGCAGGGTTAATGCAAAAGTCAGCATACATATTTTACCAGGAAAAGAGCATGATTTGAATAAAGTATCCAAATAAATTGTGTACCTAGTTTGGAATTGTCAAGACGTTGCAAATTACTCAGATCTGGAATATTCGAAACTTCTGATTCTAATTATCTTAAAAATTTTTGTTGTTGATTATTAAATTATGGCTTCCAGTTGTGTTTAATTGGAAATTGATCATCCAATGGAAAAGCCTTACCCTTTAAATTCTTAAATCCTTTTTTTTTTCAGAAGTATCATAAACAGAGATGCCGCATAATTCCGAAGTCCATATTCTTGACCACCGTGCATCTTCTTTAATCATGAACAAAAATATCTGCAATTTATGTTTTGCTCATTATAATGGTATTTCAAATTTGAGGTCTCGAATGTCCTTGAAAAAGTGAGAGTGTACCCAGAGAAGAAGGCGTTTTTCCGATTTATTCCCGGTTCTAGGAACGCACGCTTGTCAGTAAGATAATAGCTTTTAGTTTGTTTGCGGTAGTTTACAATTTGTTACCACTTGATTCTTCTTCATCACCGAGCATAAAACTCGGTAATCTGAACGGCTGTCGGTAAAACCAATAGTCTTTGTCAGTATACAAACAACACCGTGTATCTTGCTTTCGTAACTTTTGTTGGAATATTCTGAGTCATCCACTGGGGAATTTGATGCATGAAATGGGCGCACCGAAAGCCCAGCTATAGGGAATCTTGCCTTGGCTTATTTTCATGGTGGACCACAACATGAAAATAGCAAGTATGAAGTCAGAAAAATATCTCGAGTTCCTTTGCACAGTTTTGTAGTTAAAATGCTTTAATTATTTGTGAGTAAAAAGATAGATCTAAATTTTCAATAAATAAATAAATAAATAAATAAATGAATGAATGAATGAATGAATGAATGAATGAATAAATAAATAAATAAATAAATAAATAAATAAATAAATAAATAAATAAATAAATAAATAAATAAATAAATACAAGCACCAAAGGTATAATTTTTAGAACACTAAGATACTGAATAAAGCGTTTCCTATCCAGTACTCCCATCTCATGCACGAAGAATGTTCACCTTATTATCGAAAATCTTACATTCACTCTCTTTCATATAATGTGGCAGGTTCTACATGATATAATCATGGTACAGTAGTACCTGCAATTACCGACCCCAGTGCCCATGGTTGGGCGACCACCTGGTCAAAACGACCAGTTTTCATCTCCCCTCATGGCTTTTCTACCTCAGTTAAAAGAGAGTTTGCAGACTATTTCCCTGAAGACGAGGTATCTGTACCATCTTTGCTTTTAAGAGAACATTAAGAAGACTGAGATCGCTACCCTAGGGGTTGGAGGGATAATTTCAACTAATCAACCAATCAGTCGTTGGCACAGGCGCTTTTGCAATGTTAAAGGACCTGAAACGAACGGCCACAATGTTGAACGGGCGCTTTTGCAATGTTATTGTTAAAGGAATTAAGGATGGCGTGGCATTCATTGTTGCCAATATTAATGGGAAGCACCAAATTTTATGCAATTATTATTATCATCATCATAATGCATTGGTCGTTGAAGAATGATAATAGGTGAACTATTGACCTGCTGCCTCATGGACAACCGGGACAACCGCGGCAACCCATGAACCTGACCTCATATGTTGTAACAAAAACCCAATGGTTGAAGCATTCAGGCTGGCTGTAAGGAGAAAGCAGTCCCAAACCAGTTTAACAAAGGAACTTGCTTCTATTCAGGCAGCTTTTTATTCCTTTCGAAGTTGGAACTGTGAACAGATAATAAAATACTCCTTCAATCTGTGATTCCAACGTTCAGTGATATTGTTCAGCGACTATACCGCTGATACGTAAGGATCACGGCATCTTTAGAGATGGCGATATATTTCTGTCTATAAATTATTTAGCGATATCCAAAAATGGATTATACATACACACACACACACACACACACACACACACACACACACACACACACACACACACATATATATATATATATATAAATATGTATATATATATATATATATATATATATATATATATATATTGGATGGCAAGGAGTCCAATATGAAGTTTACGGGACGATGAAACGTTATATTGGGTGAGGCGAAGCCGAACCCAATATCACGTTTCAGAGTCCCGTAAACTTCATATTGGACGACCTGTCATCTAACATCTGTTATATTCTGCAATTTGTATGATTTTCTTCGTATAAATATAGAAGTCCGATACACTCTATAGTTAAATAACAAATTTATTTCCCATTGAAATTCTACACATTTTGCCTGAAGCTAAGGAAAAGCCCCAGTGAACGTCATTTGCGTTATGACGTCACGCGTGCACGGGGATTCCCTCGAGCTGTCCAATATAAAGATCCAATATAACATTTACAGGACAGGCACGTGGTACAAATAGAGACAGCTGATTGGCTACTAATAGACTAATGCAGAATATATATATATATATATATATATATACACGTACATATATATATACCTATGATTTCTAGATATTTGTAATGGGAAGTATTTGTATTAAGTAGGGTTCTGTGCTGCCACCCAGAATGCATCAAGGAACCTGTCAGGAGGGAGGGCACATCCATGTATTAAGTAAGGCCAATGAGCTTCTGTGGCAAAAGTAACGACTCGAGAAAGCACATAGCTTGAGAAAAGTCATTCACTTAGTTTTAAAATATACAACATGCTATATGTATTTATATATTTGTTTTTTGTTTGGTAGGAAAACTGTTATTTCTGAATGGTTAAGTAACATGACTGGTACAAATGCCCTCATCGTAGCAGAGGCAACTGATGGGACCGGAAGAGGTCCGCAGTTAATATAGTTAAATATAAATACCTGCTATTGAATTATATATATATCTATTATTCGAGTCTTGGATATTTTATATGTATGTATGTATGTATGTATGTATGTATGTATATATATATATATATATATATACATATACATATATATATATATAATATTGTATACTTTCAAGTATCTTATGTGCAGATGATACTACCTTGATTAGTTCCTTATGTGTCTTTAAAATTGACAATACTGGTAATGATAAAGATACCTCTGATCATATAAATCAATAACTCGTGATAGTGCGTGATTGGCTCTCTGCTACGGAATTTTCTTTGAAAAGATCTCTAAGACTACATTCGTGATTTTTTATTTTCCTCGAAGAAAGATAAATTTTGCCTTAAATATACAGACTGCCAACACATCGATCGAAAAAACTATTTTTTTTTATTTTCGAGGATTAACTCTTGATGATCATCTCCATCGGAATGATCATATCTGCAAAAAATCACTAAGCTTTCGAAATTATTGGTATTTTAAAAAGATTACGTAATTTACTACCTTGCCAGCAGCTTATACTAATATACAGTTCCTTTTTTCTTAATCATGTAAACTATTGTATACTAGCCTGGGGGTATTATTCGGAACGTGTCTTCTAAATTAAAAAAACAAGCTATTTTTTTCATTTGTTTAGCTTATATATATATATATATATATATGTATGTAATGAACTGCCGCAATATTTAATAAATATTTTTGCCACTGAACCCTTGTACACCCATATAACACCCGATACTGGGATGACCCCGGGCATTCCAGTCAGCAATACCACCAAATATTCTATTAGATTCTTGTATCAAAGATAAGATTTAACCCACTCATATGATGGCTTTTCCAGATACATAAAAAGAAAAATGAAAAAAAAAAAATCTTCAGTCCTAATATTCCGAGTCTTGTACAATTCCAAATAGCTAAATATGTAATAATTGAACATGACCATATTGACCACTAAAATATTAATATGTTTGTACTTATTACTGCCATTTATCTTTGTCCTAATGACTTTGCAACAGATGCGCTACATTTTGGTTGGATCAGTTGAAACTATTTCTGGGCAGCCCCAAACTTAATGATTGCGGATGAAAACATCCTTATTTGGGGTCATCCTAAAACATCACTCTGGCCTGGACAGGTTCTTTATTGTACGTTTACATAAAAAAGGTTTTACTGTTTCTTTCAAATCAACTAATTAAAATTTGATTGTATTTTCTGTCACATAAAATCAATTGAATCTTGAATCTATTTGAAGATGACCTATTTTGGATACCATGAAAATACTTCATGCTCCCTTCTTGCATGCACTTTCGGCGGCAATAGATATCTTTAATTCAATTTCAGATATCTAAAATTAAGTTATGGAGATTTACATTTCATTTTTAAGTAGCTATTTATGCTTTAAATATCTATAATTCATTTTTGATGTCTAGGAATGCCTTTTGGATATCAATAAATCGTCATACTTTTAGATATCGAAAATTGAGTTATGGATATCAAAAATGGAATTATAGATTATGTAAAACTAAATTTTGGATATTTGGAATTCCAGTTATAGATATCTTTAATTTAAATCATAGCTATCTAAAATTCGGATTAAATGTTAAAATGGCTTAGCATAGAATGTTGTCTTTATTGGTCCGATTCTCGACTTTATTGTTAAAGACACATTTCCACTAAACGTGCACGGGTTTCAAACACATTTACTGTATCGCCAAACCGAGCAGAACATATGAGTCATTTTTCTTCTTTTTGATCCCATGTACACTTGTAGTAAAGTACATATTATGTAGGAAAAGCCAAGAATGAACTCATCCAGGTTCTTTTCCGTCAACCATCTATTTGAATTGCGACACAGACTTAATTGCTATTTCTTTCCGACTGTCGTGTTTGGCAAACATCCCGTTTGTATAAATGCTTATGGGGAACGCGGTCACGTTGTTTCACGGTGTGTTAATGGCATCTTTGCGACAGTAGCCCCCCCCCCCCCCCCAACAATGTTGAGAAACAATTCGAGCCCGTAGTCATCATCGACGAGCAATTTGTTTTTTCTTCCACATAGCCTCCCAGGTTGAAGCATGGTTTACCTTCATGGATATGGCGATATCGCGATAAATATGAAGGATCCACCTTTAAAACCATAAGTTTTTCTTTAACTGCACCGCACACTCTAGTATAGCAACATTATTTTTGACCCTCCTACTCTGACAAATCAATATCCAGGTGCAGTCATCGGAAGTATAAAGTAACGAAAATTGCGCAGATTTAGACTCCTCGCCCATACAGAAGTGTAAACAAGGTCAACTTGCATCCACGCCTGGGAATCTCTTTGGCCAGCCCCCCCCCCCCCCCCCCATCCACCTACCTCTTAAAAGTCCGTCATTTGTCTGAAGTGCACATGGAATGGAGTAGACATGGGTCCTGCGCGCTCTGTATCCAGCAATAATGTAAGGATACAGTAAATATTAACATCTACACATACCTGTACCTCCGATAGTTCAACAAACGATTGCACACAGATATATGATGACCTGCTTTAAACTAGGTGATGACCCTTACATAGCCTACAAAAATGCGTACTAAACGGGCTGTTTACCATAGTTAAGTTTATACACAGTGGATGTTGAGGGCGTCCTAGCTATTTTAGAGAAGAATATAATAGTTTTATTTGCCATAAATCTTTTTCCAAGAATATACTCCAGCATAAACACAGAAATTACATATACACACACCAATGAACAAAAAGACATGAGATAAGAAAAAGATAAAGTTATATAGAGTCGAGTGCATCCATATATGATTAGACCGTAACAGTGACATTCCATTTAAATGAAGTTAAAATTCCATAAACTCTACTTGATTAAAAATATTGTCAAACAAAATTTCGTATTGGCCAACACGTTTTAATTTTTTTTCTACAGTATAAAGGCACATTATCATGATTCATCCTCAGTTCGTCCAGATTTACAGAGAGAGGAGATTCTACAGAAATTTTAGTTTGAGTACGAGTGATTAGATCTGGCTGTGTGTACAGCAAGCATATGAACGCTTTTTCTTAATTTGCCAAAATTATTTCCCTGTGCTACAGGAATATGTCTGCTGCTTTCGAGTATATATGGTTCAACTTTCAACTTGTCTTTAATTAAACAATACGACCGTGTTAATTATTACGTTTGTGGACCAACACAAACATTTTCTTTCTCTTTTCTTCTTTCTTTCTTTCTTTCTTTCTTTCTTTCTTTCTTTCTTTCTTTGTTTTAAACGTATTTTATTTTATAAAGAAAAGGGACTGGAATATAAGCCACAGGCTTTTGCGAGTTCCTCTCCCGATACAACAAATGTAAACAACTGATTGCTTGTGAAAATAAATATGAACAATACAAACAATGTGAAGTACGCTCAAGCGTCACGTCTGTTACCATAGAACAACATAATAAAATTGAACTATACGTTTCAGTTGTTTTGCCGTCTAGAGAAAGTACACAATGAAGATTTCACTATAAGTGAGAAATCAAAAGCGTTTCGAATCTATAATAAAACTTTGGACCGACTCGAATAATTTTCTGTTCCAATTTAGATCCTTAGCGTCATCACCAAAAAGCAATACATTAACACAAGGAATTTGATGAGGTAGTGCATCACCAAAATATCTGTGTCGTATCTCTTCGTAATTAGGACATTCAAGGAGATAATGCTTAACTGTTTCGTTTGGTGCTCCACAGGAGCAATGAGGTGAATTAACCAAATTTAGCCTAAACATATAACCATTTAATGTGCAACAGTTCATTCTCATTCGACTATGATGTATCTGTGCCTTTCGGCTACCACCTAAAAAGAATACTGGAACGCGAGTAGCATTTTTCTTTAGGTTTTTCTTAAAGCTTTCCAAAGACACTGAGTTTTTTGTTTCTGCATCTAAATTTGACCATTCCCTTAATCCAGATGGAAAGAAAGACTGTCTACGTTGTATTCCACAGGAGATAGGGGGAAGATCTTGAGCATGTCTGGTATTAATTCCAGAATGATGATTCGAAGGTAGTCTTTCACGTAAGTAAGTTGGGCCTAAGCCATTTTGAATTTTGTACATGAGAATTAGTTTGTGGTTTTTTCTTCTTTCACTGAGTGGCTCCCATTTGACCTCTCGGTACAATGAATCTAAATTGACGCTTTGTGTTGCTCCAGTTGCGACACGTGCCGCTGCATGCTGCAGGCGCTCCAGTTTGTCTTTACATGCCTGATTGCAATTGTCCCAAACGGTGTCTGCATACTCCAATATAGGTCTTATAAAAGTGAAATACAATTTTTCCAAGTGTTTTCGGTCGAGTTTGAACTTCATACCCCTCAGGCAATCAACCCTTTTCATTGCTCTAATGTATATGTCGTCTGCGTGCTTTGACCAGGAGCCATTACAAGACAGAGTGACTCCTAAATGTTTATGAGAGTCCACTACCGTTACAGGCTTGTTTCTTTGGAGAAGTGGAATTTTATTCTGGATTTTTGTTCTACTGCATAACATTGATTTAGTTTTACTTTCATTTAAGGTAACGAACCACTGATTTGCCCAGATAGATATTGCCGAAAGGTCACCGTTCATGGTCATAGTACCAATATCCAGATCATCTTTATCCAGAATACAAAACAACGAGGCGTCATCCGCAAATAATCTGATTTTAGACTCAACAATGTTCGCAATATCATTAATGTACAATAAAAACAAAAGAGGGCCCAAAATGGATCCCTGTGGCACCCCTGCTGTAATACCCTTCCATGATGATGATTGACCATTTATAACGACTCGTTGTTTTCTGTTTGATGGGTAACTTTCGAACCATTGAAGCAGATTTCCTCTTATGCCAGAGGCATCTAACTTTGCCAGTAGTCCTTTATGCCAGACTCTGTCAAAAGCACGAGACACATCTAAGAATACAAAGTTTACAACTTTTCTGTTATCCATGGCCTCGAGCACTATATCATATATTTCGAGCAATTGACAAACTGATGAGTCACCTTCTTGGTATGCAGACTGAAATTTTACAAGGATATCATTTCCGATGAAGTGATTGAAGACAAATTTGAAGACACATTTTTCAAACAATTTGCCAACACAACTAATTAATGATAGAGGCCTGAAGTTACTTACTATCTGCCTTGACTCTTTCTTATGTATGGGGGTTATGTTTGCATGTTTCCAGTTGTATGGAAATATAGCTTGTTGCAAGGAGGCATTGAATATGTAACAGAGGGGTTTTGTTATTGAGGGTGCGCATTTTTTCAGAAGTTTTGGACTGATATTGTCGGGGCCACTTGCTTTTGAGACATTTAATAGGTTAATACAATCTTGAACTAAGGTTTCATCTATAACTATTGTTTCAAGGACTGAGACTAGATCATAAGTTGTCACAGGAGGTTCAACGTTTGAGTCATTTAGACCACATTGTTCGACAAAGAAGTTGTTAAAAAGTTCAGCTTTATGTTGATTGTCTGTAATGAAATTTTCACCGTCTTTCAAGGGTGGGAGTTCAGAAGTTGCGGCTTTATTAGAGACCAAAATTTCCTTGACAAGTTTCCACCACAATTTGTTGTCGTTAGAATTACAGTCTTGAATAGTTTCTTCTACTTTCTTATTATGATTTTTTTTTACTTTTTCTTACTAAGTCGACAACTTTGTTTCTTAATTTTCTGAACTTTGTCCAGTGATTTTGACTTTTAGTTTGTTTCGCTTTTTTATGGGCTCTATTTCTTTTTTTTATAAGTCTCTTAATTTTATCTGTTAACCAGGCAGGCTCACCGGGTCTGACAGTAATAATTTTTGTGGGTATGAATTGCTTTGCGTTCTCAACAAGTATATGGGACCATTTTCCCACCATGTCATTGACGTTTAGGTTTTGAAGTTCATTTTCCCATTCTATTTGATTAAGGCACTCATTTAATCCATCATAATTTGCTTCCTTGTGTATCCACACTTCTCTCTTGTATGCTTTAGATCGCTGAATTTTGTGATCTAGAATATAATACACTGAAAGATGGTCACTCTGACCAGTGTCTTCAGTTGCTGCAAGATAAACCAAGTCGGGACCAGATAGTGCTACCACGTCAATACAGGTGGCTGTCTCGTTTGTAATTCTTGTTGGACTATCGATCAACTGTGTTAAATTGTAACTTTCTAAGATTACTTTTAGCTTACTGTTGATGGGATTTAATTGGTCATCGTTTATGTCTCCCATGATTAACACATTTTCTATGTTGGAATTTTTCGCAGCCTCTATGGATTTTTCAAATTCTAACCAAAAATTTACATTGTCGCTGGGCTGTCTGTAGAATGTACCCACTAACCATTTTCTATTACATGTTGTGGTTATTTCAACCAAAAAACATTCCAGGTCATGTGATTCTAAGTCCATTCTACGTTTACCTGCCACTTCATTTTTTAAGTAGATACACACTCCGCCCCCTTGGCCTGACAGTCTATCACATCGTAAGGGACTTTGAAAACCAGGTAGTTGTATTGCATCATCAGGTATAGAGCTGTTTAGCCATGTCTCTGGAAAGGCTACAATATCGTGTTCGAAAACAAATTGGTGAATATCTTCAATCTTATTTCTTAAACTGCGAATATTTTGATGAAATACCGAGAAATCATGTTTTGACCTCGAGTTGCTGTTCCAACGAACATTGGATACCGTGACATCACTGACATCTGCAGATTCAAAAGTTGATTCTAGGCTAATAGATTCATTCAGGGACAATGGGCCTGGATTTGTTTCTACGTCTCCCGCACGAAGTAATAACAACTTAGTCAGTTTGTTCTGTTGACCGTTGAAAAGACACAGGTCTGCTTTAAAGTTCATGAGGTTAATGCAGTACGAATACACCAATGACCACGTGAAAGGCTTTTTAGTGAATGGTATTACATCAGAGCGCACCAGCTTTAACCTTTTATACCTTACCACATTTGTTTTGAATTTCTGGGAATGTACAACTTTGTATGAGGAAAGCTGGTGCGCTGTTTTGCATGAAGTAAATGTAGATCTGTGTTTTTAAATTGACACAAACAGGGTTCTTAAATGCTTGAATATCTGTGGATATGTATTTTCGACATGTAAGTACAAGATGCGAGTCGGAACTATTAATTTGTTTTTGAGAGATCAATGCTGCAATGAAACGAAAAGTTAATAAAATTGAAAACAAAGTCCTGGGGAGATTGACAACCCAGAATACGTGTCTGGTGCAAACCTCTTGTGCATATAACGATAGCAAAAGTGTAACAAAAAAGAAAACCAGTGTACATGTACTGGTAAAAAGAGTCATTTTGTGACTTTGACCTCGAGTGAAATCAGACCCAAAAAATCGCCATGGGGGTTCAGGTGAAATATCATCTGTAGAATGTAACTGATGTCTTGGATTATATTACCAACATTTAATGTACAGATATAATAGGAGTTTTGTGACCTCAGCGTAAAGCCGTAATTCCTGTAATGGGACTGGATCCCAGCATGTCCGACAGTATGAAGTGTGTAAAATGGAACCTGCCACTTTTGACAAGTCATAGTCCTTTCATACACCCATGTCAAATGTCGACATATCACAGCAGTGTTGACAAAGGTGCATACAAAGTAAGTCCACTGCAAACTATCAGTCCACTGCAATCTATCAGATAATAATCCTTCACTGTTTGACGAGAGTTAATTAAGAAAGCGTCACGAACTAGCGCCTTTCCGTATTGTCCACTACGCTTGACGATCTGGTCCTGCTGCTACTTCCGATAGTTCCAGGGGTTCCAGTGCTTTGCTGGGGCGTCTCGGGCGTCAGGGTCGTTGGAGGCAGGTTGTCGTCCGTCTTGCGCGTATTGGTCTCCAGTACATTTCGCTAAGTCTCCAGGACGAAGAAGAACAGAAATCCTGTCATGAAGGTCTTTAATGAAGACCTTGCCATCCTTTGTCCACGTGTCTTTGATTATTTTTTCCTTTTTTAGTTTCCTGGCTTTGGAAGCGATCATATTTCTCTTTGCAGTGAGGTCTTCATTAATGTAGAACTCTTTAGAACTCTTTACCTCCTCGGTATTTTTTCAACTTAGATTTTGCTTTGTACACTGTGGCGCTAGCCTTGTAGTTTCTGAACTTAATGATTATTTGCCTCGGTTTTGAATCGGCTCCTGGTTTCCCCACTCTATGGGAGCGATCAATGTCACTTTCTTGCAGTTCTACATCCAATGCTTCCTTGAAAAAGTCAATGACCATTTTGTTTGTATCTTCTTTTTCAGTCTCTCGCCATGGCGTCACTAGTCGAAGACTTCGGCGTCTGCCATATTGTTCTAAGTCGTCTAATTTCCATTGGAGTTCTTCCACACGTTTTTCAAGTTTTGAAACTTTGTCCTTGGAGTTTCTCGTTCACTGATTCGCCCAGTAAGTTAACCACCTTTTGTTGGATGGCAGAGTTTTCAAGAGCACTACTCAAGAAGTTTATGAACTGTTCTTGACCTGCAATAGTTAATTTTCCTTTTCCCGCCATTTTCCTTGTTCTCTTTGTTTCCGAGGAGCAGTTTAGAGTTCTCACATAAAATGAAGAAATTTGATACTTTCACTCACTTTTTTCACCTTTGATCAACTGTGGATGCTCTGGAGTCTTTAATATATCATAATAGGCATTCAGGAGAGATTTCCGGCTGTCTGAATACCCCCCCCCCCCCCCCCTGGCTAGTTTGGTGGCCAGTGGTTAAAATGGTACTCCTTCTAGATCCGCCGTCTTGTGTCTTTTCTTTCTTTCTTTCTTTCTTTCTTTCTTTCTTTCTTTCTTTCTTTCTTTCTTTCTTTCTTTCTTTCTTTCTTTCTTTCTTTCTTTCTTTCTTTCTTTCTTTCTTTCCTACTCTCATTCTCTCTCTCTCTCTCTCTCTCTCTCTCTCTCTCTCTCTCTTTCTTTCTTTTTTATTTACCAGCAATTTCGTACGAAAATTTTCTCGGACACTATTCGCTTAGAAACTCCAAACTTGGTGTGATTATAGATCCACACACGAATTCGTTACTTTTTACAAAGACGGTCGAGTACATTTAAAATTATGCAATTAGGGACATTTAACATTTTTAATCTTGAATAACTTCAGCACTATTATACATAGAGATGCCATTCCGACTTCCATTAACAGGTTTGTGCTGCACACTCATCCAATAAACCACAAACAGAACTTGCAGTTTGTATTTTAATTATGCTTATTACGGCCACTTGTAAAGTTTTAATGTTGAATATCCTCAAACATATTTTAGGTAGAGGTGCCATTCCTAATTTAAGTCATAGGTTTGTGCCGAAGGTGCATCTGACAAACCACAAATAAAAGTTGTAGCATTCAAATTAGTGCAAGTTTGAAGCCACACAGACAGATTTGGTTTCAAGCAAAACTACTTTTCTAGTT